>JALPQI010008200.1:0-44438 GCA_025490895.1 Thaumatotibia leucotreta
CGTCGCCGAGCACTAGTGTCCTTTAAAGTACATTAGTGAATACCATTTTTAGGCTCGACGCTGCCGCAGCACTGACACAGCGCTGACAGCAAGGCGGTTTCCTTAGTGAATAACACTGCAGATATTTACCCTGCCGAGTCCTTCTTAAGCACGTGGAGAAATACGGTGTGAGCTTTTACATACCTACTTAGTTGTTTTTTCTGCCCATTTTCTCCGTTAATGTATTCATGAATCTACTCAACAAGGATCTAAACTCCAGAAAACTTTGAAGAATATACGCAGGGGCGTAAATATTTATTCTTTCTTCGAGTTGACGTTTAGGGAAATTCGGACAAAAATTATACAACCAAATCTAACTTTATTCTTCTTCGTAAGAGAAAGTACTGAGTAAATAAATGTGTTTGGAATATTACCTATAAATTGTGTGATCCTCGACTTACAATGATGAGATATTATTTTTGGGAAGTATACTTGCATTTAAAAATTTAATTATAAATATAAGACATATATTATATCAAAACAAAACCAAAGAAAATGTTTTCCTTGGTTCAATTAATTTAACTGTGTTTGTATGGTTTTATATAATAAGCTTGCTTTTGTGGTTATAAACAATTTCTTGGTGAGTCTCGAAGATTAGAGATTAGGCTAATGTATCGTGCATTAGTCTAATATCTAAGACCTTATCTGAGACCCAATGTTTAAACTGTTTATTTATAATTATATTTATATATTTAATTCATTAATTTCATTTTGTATTGTTTGCCGAACAAAAAAATATTTTTGTTTCATTTTATTGGTTTCTTTTCACCTGCCCAGGTCTCCAGGTTGGCTTTATTTTATTATGTTTCATTTTTAAGCTTAGTTACAAATGATAATCTTAACACGTTTGGAACCGTTGAAAAATCTATTATTAACAAATCAGTGACATATTATCTTTAACCCCCAATTTATTTTATTCGCAGTACTTAGTAACAACATAAAAAAATGTAGTGATAATGACGATAATGTAGAACTGAAACCTTAATGAAAAAGCTTTCAAGGCCTCAAGAGTAAAGACCTATTAACCTAAGTTCTCGAGGCGGCTGCCAGTCGGGATATTCAAAACATTTCGAAGCACTTTGTACCGGGACCGGCAAATTGCTTGCTTTGTGCGTCTCCGAATTGCGTTAATTTGCCAATATTTCCATTTCACACTTTCATTTATTGTTAGGGTTTCATTTTATTGTCTTGAGGTGGCAGTAATGGAGGTTGAAACGGGCTCTGTCTGTACCAATACTCCTGTCTCATTTCTTAGGCATTCTAAATCTTCATAAATGTTGTTATAAAAAATATTGTTTTGGATATCATCATCATCATCATCAGCCTATGTTAGTCCACTGCTGGACGTAGGCCTCTCCTATTAACTATGCGTATGGACGCATTAGGAGGTAAATGCCCATAATCGCCACGCTGGGCAAGCGGATTTAGTTAGATTATATTTAATCAGGGGATTTTGATTGATTGCAGGGCGTTGTTCAATATTTTTAATGGATCTGACTACAAGAATTAAGTAAACATCGTATCGTAAGTATTTGAATAAAAAAAACACTGTTTGTCACCATCAGCTGTCACCATACGAAAGACAATTTTATTTTGATTAACTTGTATTACTCGTAACTTGAAATAACACAACGTATTCAGTTGATTGAGTACAAATATAATTATTTTAATTCGAGCAACTTAATTATTATAAATTAAACCGATTATTGTCAATTACTAGAAATAAAGAACTATCATTAAAATACCTAACGGTGCTTTATGTAATACTTACTTACCTTGGTAGCAGTCCGACTACAAAAATATTTCTTATGTAAATTGCTAATTCCAATACTGTTTAATCATATCAGACACTTTTTCCCCTATCATGATTGTGGCTGCATTTGTGTTTGCCCTGACGATATGTGGCATAATGCTGGCATCAGCCACTCGCAGGTTTTCAACTCCATGAACCCTTAGCTCATTACTAACAACTGATGTTCCATCGTCAGCAATGCCCATCTTCACGGTGCCGACAGGGTGGTACAACGTTGATGTGAGATGCCGCGCAAAGCATTCGAAATATTCAGTACTTTCAAAAGCAAAATCTTTACAACCAGGTAAAGCCAGAAAGGAAAAAGACGCGTTATATATTTGAAATGCGGATGTTTTAGCTAAGTTTGCTGCAAATTTTATGCCAGCTATCATAGCTTCCATATCGCATGGCTCATTGAAATAATTAGCATATATTAAGGGCTTATCTTGAGGTTTCGTGCTTCTTAATTTAATAATTCCTACTGATTTTGGGTTTAGTAAGACTGACCAAAACATAAGCACGGTGTGGTTTTCGTTCAGCTTGTTTATCATTCGTACTGTAGTATCCTCGATTTCATGTATTTTATATACGTCTAAGACCTTGTACGTTTTTGGCGGGAAAAGAAAATGGTGGTATTGTATATTTGGTATTGTGTCATTTAGATCAAATATGTTAATACAAGTAGTTACTTCCGTTGGCCCGAAATTGGAAAAGAGTCCACTTTGTTTCGTAATGTACTCTGTCATTCCCAAGGTGTATGCTTCTTTATCGATTGTAGGTATATCCATTTCAAGCTGGATGAAATTAGAAACGGCTACATGATCCTGTAAATTATGGCCCACAGGTAAATCTTGGACAACTGATATGCCCAGTTCTTCTAAGTGTTCTCTTGGACCAATACCTGACAACATCAAAAGCTGTGGAGAGTTTACTGAGCCTGCTGAGATAATAACTTCCTTCTTAGAATACATTTTGTATATTTTTCCAGCTTTATTAACTTTAATACCGACCACAACATTAGAATATTTAAATATGACTTTAGTGACTAACGCCTTTTTCATAACGTACAAATTAGGTCTGCCTCTTGCTGGTGTTAGGAATGCACGTGCCGTGCTTTGTCGACGGCCTTTATATACAGTAGCAAGTGATTTTACAGCTCCTACAGTATCTTTTCCTGACAAATCTTGTACAGTACGTACTCCTAATTCATTGTATGCATTTAAAATTACGTCACTGAAAGGATTAGATCCTACATGCCTTCCTACTTTAAGTAATCCATGTTTATTATGAAAAGTATCCTTTTCTTCATCTGAAATTTTATCGTCATGCAAAGCTTCGCTTTTCTTGAAGAATGGAAGTACATCATCATAGCCCCAACCTTCGTTTCCTATATCTCTCCATTCATCAAAATCTCGTTTGTGTCCGCGAACATAAAACATACCATTAATGCTGCTGCATCCTCCCAAAGTTTTGCCTCTTGGCCAGTAACATTGGTTATTCTGAGAACTTAGACAGTAATCTTCTGCTGGCTCTGTTTTGTATTGCCAATCATTTTGTGAATGGTATGTATGAAAAAGGTCTCCAACTAACTGCAACGACAAACAACACAACAGTTAGTTGAACACTTTTAAAAGTTAATAAGGCCATAAGGCCATAACCATCAAAATGGGAGAAAACATTCACGACGGCGGGAGGGTGTGTTTAAGTTTATAAAGTGTACAGTGAGAGAGAGTTAAGACACGTCATGTCACGTGTTGTTGGTATGAGTGTGTCACGTCCCACCCTTCGGAAAATTCCGTGGAATACAAATTGAATATACCCTACATCTATAGGTACAGTCTCCATCAGATATATCCGAACGGCCATGGTGCTTCAAAATATATATCTAAACATGTTACTTCATTATCATGACAATAGAAGCTGCTCACAGATGTGTTTGAGCACCCTGGACTGGCCTATCTGATATATCTGGTGGCGACTACGCTTATTTATTTATTTAACCTTTATTGCACAGTTACAAAAATATAAAAGTACAAATAGCGGACTTAATGCCTTAAGGCATGCTTAATGTTTGAAGAGAATATATTTCACGTGAAATCGTTTTTTTACCTCGGTATCTAAAGTTGGATCACCGCCAGCTTCCACTAGAAGTATTTTCCAGTTAGGGTTTTCGGACAGACGATTAGCTATAACTGATCCCGCTGAGCCTGCCCCTACTATGATGAAGTCGAATGTTCGATCTGGAACAGATAAAGTATTGAAGCACTTGAATTTCATCTCTCTCTCTGTTTATTTTGTTGATATGAAATTAAAATGAAATATACCCTTATGAAACATGAGAAATAGGAGAGTTGAATGAACTGATGCTGGGTAATAAAATAAAGATATGATTGGTCGTAATGAAGATGCATGGAAAGGTTACCAATTTACGGTGTTTCTAAACGATTTTGTTACGCGTTTTTTTGTTCATTACCATCACCACTTTATTTACCGTTTTATAAAAGCAGACAAACATGCGTCTGCTACAAGATAACCGAAAATGGATCCACTATTTATACGCAGTTCGTCAATAATTTTGGGAATGGTAATGACTTGATTGTTGCGACTGAATAATCGCATAGAACTACCCTTTACTATACCTACTCATTAGAATGTTTACATGTATGGGCACTTCAATACACGATAATAAATTGAAACATCAAAATAGGTATATTAGTCCTACTCAAGTCCTAGGAAAGATTGAAGTATTCGTTTACCGAACAAATATCATAATAATAAATTATCCGTCCATACAAATATCAAATATCATAATAATAAATTATACGGCGAAAAACAGACAAAAACGACGTGGGAAGAGTAGTAGGCTCACCAACACTTGTATTGTGGCATGTGATACGATTTATTATAAGACAACAATCATAACACAGCAGAAGAACATACTTGTGACAATCTCACAGATAAATGTTCTTACAAAATCCAAAGTCTACATCACCGCAAGCACATTCACTATCGACTAGGTTGTGATAGAATCAAAAAGAAACTCCAAGATTGATCTGAAACTTGGGTCAAAATTCTTTTCGTTGTCTTGTTTCATACCACTCTGTCACGCTTTTAGTTGCTGTTTCGACTCAGTATATAAAAAAAATCGGTGCACCTGTATTTATTTTTCACGCTATATTTTAATCTATACATCAGAAATTGAAAACAAAACATCATCTCATACAAAAATCACCACTGAGTCACGTTTATTAGGGACACAAAATAAGACAACGAAAAGAATTTTGACCCACTTACCTGCCAATATCTCCTTAGTCCGATCTGGTGGCCATTGTAGAGGGTTCGTGAGGGCACAGTGGGCAGCAATCACCGTGTTCACTGCTGATACAAATGAGAACCCACTGTTCTGAACGGCTTCTGCAGCGATTGACGGCAGGGTTTCATTGCAAGGCCAGAAATCCATCAGCCTGTAAAGCTTAATGAAAAAGGACTATTCTTTGATATTGAATCGGTTCCACGAAGATTTGATGCGAGCTCAATATTTTACTGTGGCATTAACTTTATATTTTTTTAATTAAATGAATATATTTGTCATTACTTATTTATTTCGCTAGTTTTCGCTGTTCTGGCCAAAGGCTTCTCTTTTTTTTCATATAAGTAGGTACCTGTGTTTATTTTTTAAATCGAGCAATCAAATTCGTCGTATCGTCGCGTTTACGCGTTGATAATCGTTCGGCCCTTTGGTTGTAGTGCCACTAAAAAACATGACCTTCTTTTCTTCAGTTGATTAAAGATTAATAACTAAGTATTAACCTACCTTAATCGCACATGAGGTAAATAAATTGGTCGTTTAGGGTAATGAGTTATACATTAGTGCTCTTGTTTAGATGACTTGTCATTTCTGGCTCACCGCGTGCTCAGTTGCCATCAGATAATATTGGAGCGGCCAGAGTACTCATAAATATATGAGCAGACCTCTATTGTCAAGGCGTTAGAGTGCATTTTCTGATATTTTGTGAACCAAGGCTGATGGCGATGGGGGCTGAATGTACATTGAAAAAATAATGTAATTTTAAACCTTGTTTTGTATTAAATTTCACGATCGAATTCCATGAGGTTATTATGCATGGTTCCGGGTTTCGAAACCTTAATTTTGTGTATTGAATATAGTGTATGAATGTAACACGGGCGAGAAGTTAAACCAGGTATTTAATTAACCATGGCATATAACTATTTTATAAACGTGCTCGTGTTTATAGCCGATAGTTCATAGCTTAGTAGCTCGCGGTGAGACCAGTGCCTTAGGAGGTATTTTTATATTGTATTAAAAAAAATATTTTTAAAATATAAACACAGTTTAGAGCTAAACTGTGTAACAATGGTATAGTAGTTATTATATTTCGTTATAACCCCTTTAAAAATGCCTGTCAAGCAGTTAAGTCGAGTGTGTTGCATTACATTGTGGGCCCGTATTATGAACGTAGGCCTCTCCTATTAACTATGCGTAACGTATGGACTCATTAAGAGGTAAATGTCCATAATCGCCACGCTGGACAGGCGGACGTGTACACGATATATCGACTATCGATATCGATCGTCGATCATATGATGATGCTGCTGCCCATCATCAATCTTCTCTATACGAATGGTCAGTGACATTTCACCTCACATTATAGACTCTTTTTACGACACTCACGAGGAGAGTTGGGGCGGTGTCAAATATATTGACAACATTTTACATTATTGTAAATATTGTGATTCTAAGTAAAAAAATACATGAATGCACTATACCTACATCATTATGATAATTGATAACCCATATCTATGGGTTTGCCTGTATTAAATTTACACTCTGTTTAAGTGTTTACTTTTGAAGTATCGCCGCATGCATATATAGGTAATTAGGTAATTACTAATTAGGTAACCTCGTCAACAGCGTTTAGTAGATAGGGAACTAGTTAATTCGATTTCAGGTGAAGGTTATTTCATTTAGATGACAAACAAATCATTGAATTAACTTGTTATTTGAAGTAACAGTTGTCACTGTATATGCCCTTAAATGGAGTGGGTATTAGTGTATTTAATAAAGCAATGATTAATTTATTTTTTTGTGTTTCGTAGTTAATTCTTTTTCAATATGGATGATCCTGTACTAAATACAAGTTTCTGTTTGCTATTGGTTGACTGGTAGAGCATGCCTCAAAGTATTCAGTCCGTTGTTTGTTTTTTTTTTGTTAAATTGTGCAATAAAGTTTATATAAATAAATTAACTTATTAAATACCGTGGGTAGACTTCTGAATTAGCTAGGTAGCTTTACACAAATAAATATTGGTTTGTATTAGGTCCTACTGTCAATTCTATGGAAATATTCTTTGTTGCACGATTCGAAATATTCGGATCTGTCAGGCAGTCCATGAAATCCTTTCAGCAATAAGTAGGGACGTGGCAATTTATGAGTAACCTCGAGATCCTCGAAGGATATATTGGAAACTATTATTTGGTCAACAAACCCCTATATTTCGATTCTGGTCACGTACCTAGAGTTCTGGTTTCATGAGGCGGGTGGGGCATGTTTAATGTTAAACATATATAGGTGTAGGTATATTGTACCCACACATTCTGATACTAACGCGTAATTACAAAAAAATAAGAATCATATTCCCTAGACCTCAAAATTAAACTAGTCACATAAATGACATAGTTTGTTCATGAACTTGTAGCGATATCTCAGAGGTTCTTAAAATTAGCTTTCTTAATTTTTTAAAGTATTTCCGTTTTTGACGAAATGGAGTTGAAAGAATAAACTGTAAAAAATGTCTTGGACATATTTAAATTTCAAACTTAAACATAGAAGAAACCTAAGTAAATAGGAAAATTTCATTAATAAAAGGGTTTGCTTATCCTCTCTATAGAATCCTTACATCCCTGGCAACAGCGTACAGAAATGGTAACAGCAAATCAGCAAACATAATGACCAAGGAAAGACATAACAACAGAATTGTAATTTTAATCATTATGATTCCACCAGCCCACGAGTTGCCATAAAAAAATTAAGTTTTTACATGGCTCCCATGCTTGTTGATGTTTTAAAAACATTGGTTTAGGATGTAGCAAGACGAAAAGAAAACCAGAATACTTTGATCTGTAAAAATATTTTTTTCCCCTCACTAGCTCGTAAAGTGCTCGTTTATCCTTTAATACGAACGTGTAAAAACGCATATTATTCACTTGTGTGGCAAAGTAATTACCTTGGTTTTGGAATAACAAAACGTAAAATGCTCATGGAAATTGTTCCATATTAATGATAATTAAATAATTTGTTTGAGAATTTAGTGTAAAATACAAACCTTTATATAATATGATGATTTTAACATATAAATCCTAAAATTCCATAAGTAACAATTGTTTTAGTGAATGATGATAAGATGACTAGATGCAATCACAAAACGCAGAAAATGTCAACGTCAACATTGTCAAAGAATATTATAGGTTATAATCTTTATTTACCGACTCGAACACGCGTAAAAATAGTAAACTAAACAACTTTCAGGGTGTTCTGTTATAATTTTGTAAAAATAATGAATGTGAATGATTAAATAATGCATTGGCGTTGGTGTGCAACTACAGGAATGTGTTAAAATCGTGCTGCGTTTACTTTTTCGTGCTAAGTTTACTGCGACAAAATCTTGCATTAAATACATGATGCATTTGGAAAATTATTATCACTAACCCGATGATGATTGTAATGTGAACAAATAATTACCCTTTTTGAGTTTCCTCGCTCTAGTGAGGGGAAATATTTTTTTCTTCACAGTCTTACTGGATGACTTGAAATTATAGAAAAAAATGGTTAATTTCATCAAGGAGTGGAAATGCAAAACCTCAAATATTTTTAACCATCTTGTTGTATGGGAGATTTTTTTGCATTAATGTATTAATTTAGTATTTAAACAATTGGAAATTTGAAATTTTTGTGCAGTTGTGTGAATGGGTCAAAACATATGTACCTACTCAAAAGAAAAAAAGAAGCCGTCCAACACTCTTGTCCAGACATTGGGTTTAACATTTGACGAAAATCTTACCATGAACCGTATTAATGGTGTCGTAAATAGCCGTTACGTGTAAATAGCCTAAGGACATCCAATCATTACAAATAATAAACAAGATATATTTTTTACGCCTCTGAATCAATTCTCATTTTTTTGTTATCACCCGTTAGTGCCTTTATATTAGTTAGACGGAAAAAAAAACTGAATGATTTTTAAGCTGTGTAGTAGAAGTGAACAGGGTCCCTACTAGGGACGGTCACGCGGAGCAACTACAAGAGAACTTATGGAGACAACCAAGAAATCGCCAAAAAAATGCTAATTATGACATAGTTAAAGTATGAACTCATCGCGACACTTCAAGTATGCACAGGCCTGTCCAACTAGCGCGTTCGGTTCGAACTGTCAGTGCCACCCCGGGGAGTACATTAGTAGGGCCTCACGACAAGCGGTGACGCACGTCGCGCACTCGCGAATGTTGTTCGTCAAATATCTACGTAGGTATTCGACCGTCGTCAGAGAATTGATTGAACAATAAGAAAAATAAAAATAAAAAACAATATAAAAAAGGTAGTAATTAAATATTAAGATTATATCATTTTTTAAAAGATAGCAACTTGATTTTTCAGAAGAGTACGAGTTACGCGATAGAAAGAGAGCGCACTTCTACGTGACCTAGCATTTAGCGTTGCACGGTGGGAATTTGAACTTAATAGTATCGTAGCAAAAGTTTCTTTAGATGGGTTTTAGGAGATGGTTTTCTGTACTTGTACTAATATGTATTATGTGGTATGAGTTCATACTTTACTATCCCTTTACTAAACCCGACCTGTATGCTTAACTCATAAGACTCCTAAGAAATCTAAAGAAGAAATATTTGGAAATAAAAGACGTAGTCTAACATTACAATTTGGTGAATAAGAGAAAATACCAATGAATGTATTTTATAAATAGAAATAATTCCATTCCCTTGTCGTTTTCATCATTACCCTGTAGTTTTATTTCATTCCCCTGGCGGCTTAAATTTAAAGTTATATAAAATGTGGGCTGAATTGATTGAAAGTGATGCCTATTCGATAAATATGCTTATGATTAAATATAATTTCATATTTTGTTAACGATAAAGAAATTTGTTTAAATAAAATATGCCAAGGGAATGATATCAAGAATCCATTTCTCAGGAATGACCCATCAGGGGTCAATTTCTATGGATATTCATAGATACAATATTGTCTCGTCTCTGATTTTAATCAAACTTCATAAACTACGATAAACGGCGAACAAAGCCGCCAATTAAAAGTTGTCGACGACGCCATTGGTTCGTCACGATGACTGAACATCGGTATAGTTGAAGGCCACTGGATACAGCTCTCGGAATGGTGTTGGGGCTAAAATAGGGCAAGTATACTGTCACGAACAAGGTCGCAGTGTAATTAGAATGCAAAAGATGGCGTTCGACCGATCTGTAGAAGTATCTGGATACCGTAAAACCACCCAATAGTCCAATACTGCAACCACAGATGTCATATATACCATAGATCAAGCAAACGTGTCTACTTAGCGTGTCAAATGAACTCAGTGAAATCCACTGAGTTGTCCGTCTTTATCGCCCGAAAGCTTGCAGCTTTCGGGCGTCAAATTTTGTAAGTTGAAGTGAACAAAAACATTAATAATGCCTCCTTAAGTAATATTAATTGCAGCAACACAAAAAAATATGAATACTCAAGGGCCTGAGACATATTTAAAATCATAGGCAAGTAACAACTTCAGTACAAAATCTGACACGCTCGGCCGCCATACAAATGAATGAACTTGTTTCTTCTATCCAAATGTAATTCTGTGACTGCAACTATGGTCCACAATTTCAATTCCTAATTAGCATCAGTCCCAATAATGTGGTGACGGCCGTAAGAATACATTTGTCACCACCCCAACTCTTCCCGTGGGTGTCGTAATAGTCGACTAAGGGATTTGAAGTGTCGCTGATCATGTATTTATTGAAGATTGATGATGGGCAGCAGCATCATCATAGTGGAGTGGACACATTATCGTGATCGTCAACCCGCTTGTCCAGTGTGGCGATTATGGGCATTTACCTCCTAAGGCGTCTATACGCATAGATAGTAGGATAGGCCTTTGTCCAGCAGTGGACCGATATAGGATAGTGATTATGATGATGATGATGATCAGTTCCAATCTTATTTTATTATTAATGAGGAGTTTTTGCCTATGAATAGCACGATGAATATATTATAATATAACAATTCCTCCTAACAGGCGATATTCGATTAAGTTTTGGTAGACCCCCCGGTAGACAAGTAGACACTCTTGACTTTTTTGTTTAATACTTAGGTATCTACCGAGTACCTGGCTCTAACTGCTCTTACTTTGTACTCTTATTGTGATTTGAAAACGCGAAGTAATAACCAATGACATTGTATAGGAAACTGTAAATAAATTACTCCCAAAACATTATTAAATAAATAAATATAATGGGGAGGAATGAGCAGACAAGTATAGCACAAAATACAAGGGTTATGTTTTATATTACGGCTACAGAACGTAAAATATCCTTATAGATCCCGGCAATATTTTGCCCTTCAATAGGCCCTTCCCATCCCAAGGGCAGGATCGCCCTTGACCTAAATTAGGCCAACTCTTACACAAAGGCAATCCCTTATAATAGAGCGTCAACTATTAGCCTTCTGAGTAGCTGATGTTGACATTGAAGCTGATGGATATGGGTACAACTACACACCTGAGGGTATCATATGCACTAATACAATTATTAGACCTCGCTATCGGAGGTACAAATTGGTAGCAGTAGCAAGACATTGCTTAGATAGGCCTTATCTGTAAATATAAGATTGTCCCTGAATATTTATTAATATTTTTTTAATCTTGTGCGGAGCTGAGACTTAAACGTAGTACTCTAGTGGTTGCATAACAATCCTCTTCATTACTGGTTGCTTTCGGATGAATTCTGTATTTAAATGCATGACATACAATCAACATAATAAATAAAATAGAAAATTGTATGAATTACCCTCGAGGCTCCTGGAGCCCGTTTTTCAAAAGCTTGTAACTTGTAATACAAATGGAAGTCTCTTTTCAACACCATTGATTAGATAAGGACTTCCGCTTGTATTACAAGTTACAAGCTTTTGAGAAATGGGCCTCTGGTCACGCTCGTGCGTCGCGCATTTTAGAATAAATTACTTGTGCTTCAATGTCTACCACTGAGTCTTATTATTACACCATATCACCTCCCACAGTATCTATTAAAATAAATAAATATCTCGGGATCGGGACATCTTACAAAAATCAACCTAGTCCCACGGTTAGCTCAATTAAGGCTTGTGATGTGGGTACCAGTACCAGGCGACGATATATATAATAGATAGATACTATAGATTCTTAGATACATACACAGCCACGACCAAGGATAAACATGTGTGATAAATAAATACACAAAGAATGCTCTCGCCGGGTTCCGAACCCGGAACCTCCAGCTTCGTAGGTAGGGTCACTACCAACTAGGCTACAGAGGCTGACAAATTTTGGAGAATGAGAAGCGACACATTATTATCCCGTTTGATTCCTATGATCAACTACTATACCGGGAAAAATACGCCCGTATGAAATACACAGGGTGTATAACAACACACAATGCGTAAACACACGTACCCCGGAAAACCTTGACCCAACGGGAGTTGACGTTAAGCCTGTGGATCTCGAGTTAATAGCCGCGTCTCATGGCTGTCGTGGATTATAGCTATTATTAAGGACACGGGAGTAATTCTTCAGTAAACCCTACATTACGTTTAATCTTGCAGTTTCCACATCATTTGTTTAGGCACAAGACAGTACCGCGTGCGATTACTGTCTTGTACTGGTTTATGCTTAAAACATTACGTCTCCGTCTAATTACCGCAATCCATTTATTTTCATACAGAATATACGAAAAGGGTCGTGGCAATTAGATGCGGGCTTAGATATATTTTTTGAGAATGACAGACTGTAATCATGTTTTGTTGTTGATATGATAATATTTAAACAATTATATAAATATCGGGTTAAGGGGCTTTTGCTTCGTAAGGAGCCCAATGTATATTACAGTTTACTCTTAAACCTTAAGTAAAATTAGTCATTTTAGGTGATATTTATATAACACTTGTTTTATTGATTCTACAAACACACGAATTTTGGAACCATTACTACGTAATTAGGTTCAAAATTTAATTCAAGGAAAGTGGGCATTGCGAGGAGTACTAAGAAGTTTTTAATTACCTTTAATTTAAAGTACTTAGATCTAAAACGTTAATCTTAGTATGAAAGTACAAATAAGGTTAAATATATATATAGGGACAAAATGCAAAAAATATGTACGGATACACTACCTTATAGTAAAATAAATTAAAAAACTAAGAACACACCTGGAAATAGATATCGGAAATTTAACATGCTAACTAGTAGTAGCTTTTATTTAGATCTTGTATTTCTAGAGTAAGTACGTAGTTATATTTGCCCCATTGTTCCTGCCATGAATAACTTATGGGCACGTGGTGGAAGGCATATACATAATGTAGTGAACGATTCCGTTCGCGGCCGAGCTGCACTTGGCCTAATTCTCTTCCGAGCAGGCTTAGGGATGCCACGAACAATTAATTGGATTATAAATAAAGATATTGTTACAGAAAGATAAGGGGATTGAGAAAGTGATCAAACAAGTGTATATAGTGACATTTCAAAGGTTGACACTTGACAGGTTGACTTTGGCTCCATCATTTGTAATTTACCGTCTCCATTTCGCCTCGTCATTGTGCATTATGAGTCAAATTTAGTCCAAGGCTCTCGTATACACATTTGGCCTTAATGTTAATTAGTTGTCGCCAAATGTGTAAAAAGAATCCTTGAAAAATTCTATTTTTTATTGAAACTGACTAAACTCAAATGATTCGTTTGGTGTTTCGAACAAAAACCTTTTTCTAATGACTTTCAGAAAAATAGTGACTTTAACCGGTAAATTATATTTTCACTAATTTTGTTTAGAAGTTAATTTAGTCAACGGATCCCAAATAAATTTAAAAATTTTATATTAAGAAGCAAACAAGCGCGTAAAAAAAAATCTTTCGGATTAACGCGATATGTTTGGACAACCCTATTTTTCCTTCCACACGGTTTCAGTCATAAGTAGCCCTTTGAATGGAGCAGAGATTTTTCATAACTGCCCACATTTTGTGCATATTGTGTAAAGATTTGATGAAAATATTTGTCAACGTGCTTAGGCTTTACATAGTATCGTCTAGAATTTTATGAGAATTTATATTGGCGCTCAGGCATTTTTCTTAGCTTTATGATTTTCAACGAGGGACAATTCCGAAAAGCTGCTTTGAAATGACTATAACAATTTACTTTTATTTTTTATATCTAAGGATCGGTACTACTATTCCTTCCTCCTTGGTTGGTTTCTATCAAATCAAATCAAATATTTTTTATTGCATGGTTTTGGGTTTACAAAGATCTTACAAATGTTTCATGTTCTTCAAATCCTGCCTTACAAAGGCGTACAATATTTCTTTATACATCTATGTTATCTTACATTTATATCAAATTCTATTTTAATATCAAAAGCAACGGTGGATGGGCAGCAGCATCCTTTTGATTGCGAGGGTGTGTACTGCAATCGCCAACCCGCTGTCGAAGAGGAGCGAGTACCCCCAAATTTGAAGTACCTAAGCCTTTGTTCACCTGTGGAAGTTACCGGGTGAAATTATGAGGTATTGATTACAATCGGCTGTTTCATACTAACTCTCTTTCTAAGGGTGTAATAGTTCAGACTGTTACGAGTTACTCACTTTTACTGACAGGATGATATTGATTAAATATTGGGATTGGGATTTCATTTTGCCACATGTCATTCTTTACATATATGTGTGTCTAAAATATACATAAAATCACAAATCAAAATCTCCTCGACGCCTTAAAGAATATCTTAAGTTGCAGGCAGATTCAGAACACGACAAAATATAACTTGAGCTAGATGCATATTCAAATTCTGCGCTCAAAATTCACGCTTCGTTCACCGACTCGTAATGAGGTGTCGTGGACGCAGAAATTTAGACATCTGCAGATATATGAGCATATTTTACTGGCGGTAAAGCGTTTTATAACTTTTAGGTAGATTTATGGATTATAAAGAAATTGTAATTCTTAAAAATGTTACCGTGCTACGGACCGAGATATCATATTAAATACATTTTCTGTGTCCTTTAACCTCACTTCAAGAAAAAAAAGTCGGTCATTCAACATCTGTAACCGAATAAAACAATGTTAAAACATTATTGCTACTCAAAGTAAATTCTGAAACCAAAGCTCATATTTAACAAGCAATTAGGTTGCCCAGAAACAACAATCCAAGCACTGTCTAAATAAAATTTCTCTTTGTCCTCAGAACAACACTTCCCGTTGCCCAATTCAGCCGCGGCGACTTCTCCCTGTGGTCGGTCCTGAAGAACTGCGTGGGCAAGGAGCTGTCCAAGATCACCATGCCGGTCGTGTTCAATGAGCCGCTGTCGTTCCTGCAGCGCATGCTGGAGTATTTAGAGTATGCTCATCTGCTGCGCATGGCATCTGAACAAACGGACCCGGTCGCCCGCATGGAGTATATTGCGGGTGAGTATGCTGTACTAGTTGTATGCTCATCTGCCTGAATAGTCGGACCCGGATAATACATCGGCGGTATGCAGTAATATAGTTCTTCTATCAACGAATGCTTGAGTATGCTCATTTGCGACGCATGGCGTCTGAACAAACGGACAGCATGCAGCTTCTGTTAACGAATGCTGAAGTATCTATCTACTGCGCATGGCGTCTGAACAGACGGACCTGATTGCCCGCATGGAATACATCGCGGGTAAACACTGTTATTTTAGACCTTGCAGGTACCCTTTCCCAGAAAACCTTTTCTACATATTTCAGTCTTTCACTTCACCACCAGATCTCCATATTCATCGATAAATAGGATAGCTTAACGAAGTTTTTAATGCAGATAAGTTATTTCCGCAGCGTTGAGTGACTTGAGTGTTAACAGTAGGAACAATCGTCTTAGCCCTATAAGCAGCTACATCAACAGCTATGATACGAGTAAATAGAAGGGTAAAAACTAGAAGCCATTCAAGATAACCATGTTGGTCGTCTATAATGACCCTACGTAGTTTCTCCAACTTATGTATAGTACGCCCATGACGTCTGAACAACCGGGTCCGGTGGTATATCACACAGTGCTAGTAGTTTCACTTACCTACGCGCTTGGCGTCTGAATAGAACAAGTACCACAAAATTCATAACATTTATTACAACAACAACCTGAAGTCAAATAACCTTACGAAGAAATATAAATTAGCTTAGAGAAGACTAATAAAATACTCATACCAGAAAGAAGGTGATAAGGTAGGATTGCCGTAGAATATAAATTGGTCAATTAGGTTAGAATGGTGGGTATACCCACTTAAACTCGCTGGAAAATTGCGATATGTATGTAAATTTAGGTCTGAAATTGCTAAAACCCCTAACGTAATCTACAAATCTAGCTCTAGATCTGAAACCAATTTAGAACATACCTAGGCATCGCAAAGTATCATATAAGTATGTTAATTATAGGTACAACTTATTATAATTTCATATTGGTGCATGCCTAATTGCCTACCTTAAATCATTCTAAAGAACCTAAAGTGCCTACGTTACCCAAAAGTTCTATAATTGAAGTTTACAAGAAATCTGCCTCCTTTGCTTGGCTAATGAGCTTTTAAGTTCAATTTAGCTGTACGAGTAACATTGTGTTCTTTTTTCAGCGTTTGCGGTGAGCGCTTTGGCATCAAACTGGGAGCGCCTAGGAAAACCGTTCAACCCGCTTCTTGGAGAAACATACGAGCTCGAGCGTCCAGAGTTCAGGGCAGTCTGCGAACAGGTTTGTATTTTCGTCTGAGTTTATTCAAATCTTTCGCATTGTGTTGGCAGAATCTATCAAACCTCAAGAAAGATCACGAGCAATCGACTAGATTTTGGGAAAATGCTGTAGAAAAATATTGGAGTGTGAAAATGTTTATGCTTTTAAAGTCCAGCTATAATGTAATGACCTTCTGAACAAAAATCGACTTCATAGCATGTTAGTAAGTTCAAACGCCCTGCATAGATACCACCCATGCCCTGCATGCCCACATGGATGATGGTTGGGAAATCGGCCCAAAGATCGACCGTTTATAGAATTGTATTAGGGTTGAAGAGCTCAGCGTCAAAATTACGTTTTACCAAGTCTACCGCTATGAGACATTCTAAAATGAACATTACATTTAATTGCTATAATATTTCTCTCAGGTGTCCCACCACCCACCAGTGTCCGCCTTCCACGCCGATAGCCCCCACTTCGTGTTCCATGGCTCCGTTCATCCGAAGCTCAAGTTCTGTGGCAAGAGCGTGGAGATCCAACCCAAAGGTCACGTCACGGTTGAACTACCCAGGTAAATTATAGAATTTTAGTCAAAAGCTTACTCACCAGAAAAACACAAAAATCTGGAAATTGCATAATTAAAAACATAAATAAATATATTGGGACATCTTACACAAATCGACCTAGTTACACGGTAAGCTAAATTAAGGCTTGTGATGTGGGTACCAGGCGACGATATATATACTATATAGATACATATATGGCGGACTTATGCGTTAAGGCATTAAGTCCGCCATTTGTACTTTTATTTTTTTTTGTAACTGTGCAATAAAGGTTAAATAAATAAATAAATAATACATATATATATACTTAAATACATAGACAGCCATGACCGAGGAACAAACATTTGTGATAAATAAATACACAAAGAATGCCCTCGCCGGGATTCGAACCCGGAACCTCCAGCTTCGTAGGCAGGGTCACTACCAACTAGGCTACGGAGGCTGACACTAACTGTGTAGTTAGACCGTTAACGCAAGATTAAATTAGAATTAAGAAGTGTAAAAAAAATATGGACTTAACCAGTTAACGCCGTGTTAGTAGGTTTACCCAAGATTGTACAAGTGGGGCTTAGAGACTAGAAACACAATCGCTGGTTGGATAAAAATAGAGACAGATGTAATAGTTTCTGTAAATATTTAACCTCGTTTTGTGACTATCTCACTTATCGAACCAAACCAGGAGTTACATTCTTAGAACTAAAGCTAAACCCTGTTATTCATAAACGTCTCCTAAATTAGCAAGCCGATAAATATTGATTGTCCTTTTCGCTCTAATCAATAAGTCTACAAAACTGTAAGAGACAAACGATATTAACTATCGGTCTGCTAAGTTAGGACACATTCCGAGGCAATCTGCCGAATCCTACGCCGGATCAGACGAGCCAACGGGGCCACGTCGTTACGTCGCCTAAATCAAACTAGTTTTGAGTTGTTTTTAATGTGAATATGTTTTTTTTGTAGTTCACAGTGCCTTAGTTTATAACTGTTATGCTGTGTAACTGATTTGAATAATAAAATAAATTTATGAATAAGGGGAAACGTGTATAAGCAGATCAACCTGTTTCTAGATGGGGTGAAGCCTACACCTGGACCAACGTGAACTGCTGCGTCCACAACGTCATCGTGGGCAAGCTGTGGATCGAGCAGTATGGTGCCATGGAGGTCACTTGCCATGGAGGCGCTGGACTGAAAGCTAACCTGGCGTTTAAGCCAGCTGGCTTCAATAATCGAGATCTACACCGGGTGGAAGGGTTCATCACAGACCAGAGGTAGGTTATATGAGCTACAAAGTTACGGATATAGGTGATACCAGAGACGGTGGGACTCTTAGGGTACAGCTAAGACATAAATTACGTTAGGAAAAAGGCTATAGCGTAGTTAAATACTCATAAGATCTGAAATGAAACCTATAAAATAGTGGCTTCGATAATTTCAAATGATTTAGAATTTAATTTCGTCTTATTTGTTACTTCGATATTATTTTATTTCGGATATTTTAAACGTTACGAATTAGCGTTCATTCATAAACGTCTCCTAACTTAACAAGCCGCTAAGTATTGTTTGTCCCTTTCTATCTTACAGACATATTTATATGACTGAAAGGGACAAACAAAACTTAGCGGCTTGCTAAGTTAGGTGATGTAACTTAGGTAATAAGGGTGTAAGAATCTACTTACATGGAACTGACAAATGAATAAATAATTCCACAATGTCGTAACAGATGTGCTTACCATAGAAAAAATCAACTGCGAAAGACTCTGGTTGTCACGGGATAACAACCAGGAATAAATAATTATTTCATAAACATGCAATATTTCCAGCAAAAAGAAAATCCGCTTCCTCTACGGCAAATGGACGGAGTTCATCAAGGTGTGCAGCGCGGCTGCGCACGAGCAATGGGCGCGCGAGCAGGAGGCCAGCGCGACGCCGGCGCATACGCCGAAGAAGGTGCTGGCTAAGCTAAACAGCTTCAAAGTGGGGGCGCTGCGGTCTATGTCGATACAAGATGTGAGTTACTCTTGGAAATGTATTTACCGTTATTAGTGGCCGTGTTTTTGCCGTGTGGTGACGGCAGTAAGAATATATTTGTCACCACCAAACAAAACTCCTCCTGCGGGTGTCGTAAGAGTCGACTAAGGGATTGAAATGTCACTGATCATTCTACAAGATTGATGATGGGCAGCAGCGTCATCATAGTGGACACATTACTGTGATCGCCAATCCGCTTGCCCAGCCTGCCGATTATGGGCATATACCTCCTAATGCGGCTGTCCCAAATCAAAACCTAGCAAGGGACATTTTTTGTCAAAATACGTTTTTTTAATGTATCTGCCCCAAATGCTGAGCTGCGTCTAATGCAAAAACACCTGTATTTTATATCTCAATTAGAATCAAAGTTACGAGACCCACCAAACCTAGCAAGGGCATTTCTTACATGCCACCAATATATTCAAAATCCTAGTAAGTAACATTTTCAAGTCCAAAAACCTGGCAACTGCATGCTATACTAGGTTTTTGAGTTTGTAAATGGAACACACTAGGTTTTTGAATATGGAAATTGTCCCTTACTAGGTTTTTGATTTTAATGATTGCCGAAGGGTCGTACAAGGAATTCAAATATAACAATAAATAAAACCTATCAAGTCAGTAATGAGTGAACTTTGCGTTCTAATGGTCGCCGCTCCCGCGCTCCCTGCCTGCGGTTTTTGTCACCGCCCCGCGGGTGTCGTAAGAGTCGACTGAGGAATTGAATTGATATTGACCATTTATTTATCGACGATCGATGACGGGCAGCAGCGTCATCAAAGTGGCCAAAATATTAATGATTTTAACTAAAAGTGTATGTGAACTCAAGGCTTAAGGTTTTAAGTTGGTGACGAGACCAAGATTGTGTTCTAAAAGTGCGCGATTATGGAATTATGTAATTATTTAGGCTTTGTTTACAATTATTTTAGTTTCTACTGACGATTGGTATAGGGCGTTTTGGTTGTTAACCGACAAAGAACCGACCAAAAAATTGTACTATTTGATAATAAACAAAATTGGATCTTCGATATTTCATAACGTCACTATCATTACGGTCGTGCATTATTTGTCGGTATTGTCCGTTGTCTCTCTATGAAAGAACCCTGGACAAATTATCAGAAGCTTCAAATTACGACGAAGGTATTGATAAAACAAATCAAATAATGTCAATACTTGTTGTTGTTGCTATTATATTGTTTTTGTCATTTCTTTCTATTTCTTTCCACAACTCGACATCAAACGTGCCTATTTTGTGTGGTCCCGACGCTGGTCCAGTACTTTTTGGGGACTTCACATACACACTGGAATTTCTTCGCAGGTGTCTGCAGGTTTCCTCACAATGTTTTCCTTCACCGTAAAGACTTGTGAATGTCAAATGATATTTCGTGCAACAGTTTTTGAAAAACTTATTGCTGATTGAATGTTTATATTGCCGATAGTCGCGTGTGTAAGTACTGTTTATACACGTGATATTCGAATGGTATGCACAATTATTGCACATGCATACACTCGTAGCAGAAGATGATACCAAAATATTCTCCTATCATGATCGAAAGAGCTCGCGATTCTGAGTGGAAATCATATTAAGGGTTACAAAAAAAAAAACAAGTGCGAGACAACTGTAAATAAAATGACTCGTTATGGCAATGGCCCTACTGGGGGAGGCCTATGTCCAGCAGTGGACATTTATCGGCTTAGAATGATGTTTTTGGGAAGTTTCAATGTGTAGTAAATTGTTAGCAAGTACTTTGCAGCGAAGCTCTGCGGGAAAGGACTGGTAGTCAGTAATTTCAAAATCATTGAAATCTCCTAGATTGCAATTAAATAGGGTGCTTTGCAGTCATTTCATAAGTCGTCTTATTTGAAATTACCATAAAACACACCGTTATTTTTATCATAATAAAGATTCATTCCGAAATTACCCGAGCAAAATTTCTGTAGTTTGAAATTACCCCAATGCACTATACTACAATTTTACCTTTACCTTATGAAAATGGTAATCCTAATCCGGATTTCAAAGTAAGCATTAGCTTGATTTTATACTTGACATTTTAAGAGTTTACTGCTTACAAGCAGTAAAATTTACCATTTTTGTACCACTTGCTAGGTTTCAGTTTTCTAATTGACATAACATTTCTATTATTTTTTTGTAATCAGTTGTTAGTAAGGCACATAAAAGTTCTGAAAAGATACATATATTAAGTTTCAATAGTTTGTCTTATAAAGCAAGTTATACTTCTTTATACAGGGTGGTCCAAACCTTGACGTCAAAAATTTTTTTTTAGATTCCTCACGTCATGAGCTATCAGAATATACCCCATGTATGTTAGCCGATTTTTTGTAGTTTTCGAGTTATGAATTTTTGAAAAAAAAATTTTGAGGAATTCTGGAATGAAGAAATTTATTATTAAAAAAAAAACTTTTGAATTTTTTAACTAGTTTCTTTTTGTAGAAGTATTACTAAAAATAAAGCATTTACTGACAAAAAAATTAACGTCCTCACTTTGATACAACTAGGATAAAAAATACCAAATTTAAAATTTTACGTTAAGAACGCATCAAAATAGCATTAATGTACGTAAATAAAAAAAACCGGCCAAGTGCGAGTCGGACTCGCGCGCGAAGGGTTCCGTACCATTATCGTATAAAAAATACAGTTAAATAAACCTGCCTCAAAAACTATAGGAGATAATTTAATCAAACCAAAAATCGTTGATAGAGTTTATTAATGTGCATAACATATATTTTTTTTAGAATTTTATATTGCGTAGTTTAAAAAATAGAGGGGGGGGGACACATTTTTCAGACTTTGAGAGCTGATATCTCGAAAACGATTTGCTTAAATAAAAATGAGATTAATAAACCTTGATATAATTTTCAATGACCTTTCTATTAATACCCCACACGCTTATATACAACTAATTTTTTTTTTCTATCCCTCAGTTACATGTATGGAGGGCCCCCACCCCAATGGTTTTTTTTACAATTTAGTATCATTATCCTGTAGCGGTTTATACAACACATATCCTTACCAAATTTCGTTACTGTAGCATTTATAGTTTCCGAGTAAATCGGCTGTGACAGACGGACAGACGGACAGACGGACATGACGAATCTATAAGGGTTCCGTTTTTGCCATTTTGGCTACGGAACCCTAAAAATAACACATATCCCCAGGATGTTGGGTAATCTAAAGACTGCCCTAGACCTTAAACCTTCGTAAAAGCAAAAAAAAAGTGATACTTAATGATGAGGATTTTTCGGAGTAGTCGGTCAAATAAACTTAAAAAAAAAGCTTCTAAATTTTTTATGTAAAAAAAAAGTAAAATTTCGCCTGTTTTGTTGTTGTTATCAATAAACAAAGACAGAAAATACCCGAAAACTCAATTTGTGTAGTTATTCAAGAATTTTTTTACTACTTAAAAAATTTAAGCTTCTTAAGTTTATTTGACCGACTACTCCGAAAAATCCTCATCATTAAGTATCACTTTTTTTTTGCTTTTACGAAGGCTCAAGGTCTAGGGCGGTCTTTAGAATACAAAAATTCCTTGGAATATTATTTTATTTTTTTATTTACGTACATTAATGCTATTTTGATGCGTTTTAGCGTAAAATTTTGTTTTTGGTATTTTTTATCCTACTTGTATCAAAGTGAGGACGCTAATTTTTATGTCAGTAAATGCTTTATTATCAGTAATACTTTTACAAAAAGAAACTAGTTAAAAAACCCAAAAGTTTATTTTTTATTAATAAATTTCTTCATTCCAGAATTTCTCAAAAAAAAAATTCAAAAATTCATAACTCGAAAACTACAAAAAATCGGCTAACATATATGGGATATATTCTGATAGCTCATGACGTGAGGAATCTAAAAAAAAATTTTTGACGTCAAGGTTTGGACCACCCTGTATAAGACAAAGTCTTGTGAGATAAAGGTCTCTGTTACTATTTTTTTTTAACAAAATGTTTATTTGCCTCTCCTGTAAAATTTCGCTAAATACACTTACTAGGCTTTGATCTGGGACAGCCAAATGCGTCTATACGCATAGTTAATAGGAGAGGCCTACGTCCAGTAGTGGACTAACATAGGCTGATGATGTAGTGACCGTGTGGTGACAGCATGAAGAATATATTCGTCACCAACCTAACTCTTCCTGTGGGTTTTGTAAGAACCGAAAAATTTTGTAAAAAAAATGTTCTTGATTTAGAATTTATTGGAATGAAACCAGCATCTCAGAATTTACAAAATTACATGTAAGGCAGGTATTATTTGTCTGCAAGTTTATTAAGTAAGTACCTTTTTACTGTTTCAGTCTGACGATCCAGACAATTCGGACGAGGTGCCAAAATCAGACGACACATACAACATCGATATACCTGGTTCCACCACACTATGGGAAGCGCGCAGCAGACCCACTAACAGTGCTCAGGTATGCGATGTTAAATGTAACTTCTACATTATAATATATCTGCGGCCACGGCAAATCACAATGACTATAAACGTGTAAAAATAATCGAGTCGCGGCAATTAGGCATGTTTCGAGAATGGGCCCAAAATGCAACATAACATACAAGTCCGTCAGGGTTAGTTCCGTTTTTCAGTCAGCAGGCTAATCCTATCATAAGTTTTTAAACTGACATGGTCATTTACGTTATAATATATAAATATGATTTAAAACGGGCTATTTATCATGTGTAACACATCACGCATACATGGTAAAAACACTGTTTTAAATTATACAACAACGGCCTATTTCACAATCCCGGATAATATATATTATATTATCAGATAAAAAGTTAAAGACTTCTAGCATTATATAGCGTTATATCACTGGGGGATGGTGAAACAGGCCCAAATAATTCTAAAAGTCATGATTAGGAAACATCAATTTGTTTTATAATTAAACAAATTGATGTTGGTGTTACTTTTTTACAATGCGGATAATCCCACAATGTCGTAACAGATGTGCTTACCATTGAAAAAATCAACTGCGAAAGACTCTGGTCGTCACGGGATTCGAACCCGCTTCCTCTGGATTGCCGGTCCAACGTGCTTCCAATTACACCAGACTACCTTCCGTCGATCACAGCGAATTTAGTCAATGGTATTGTGAAGCTAATCACTAGCGACATCTGTACGTAGTGTTTCGAAGGTACTACAACCTTAAGCCACTCAAAGACGTGTGTCTACCACAATCGTCCGCAAACTCGACAACTCTCCGTTGCGTTGAATTTGCTATAGAGGGCGCTGTAATCAATTCATGATTAGGAAACATCAATTTGTTTTATAATTAAACAAATTGATGTTGGTGTTACTTTTTTACAATGCGGATAATCCCACAATGTCGTAACAGATGTGCTTACCATTGAAAAAATCAACTGCGAAAGACTCTGGTCGTCACGGGATTCGAACCCGCTTCCTCTGGATTGCCGGTCCAACGTGCTTCCAATTACACCAGACTACCTTCCGTCGATCACAGCGAATTTAGTCAATGGTATTGTGAAGCTAATCACTAGCGACACCTGTACGTAGTGTTTCGAAGGTACTACAACCTTAAGCCACTCAAAGACGTGTGTCTACCACAATCGTCCGCAAACTCGACAACTCTCCGTTGCGTTGAATTTGCTATAGAGGGCGCTGTAATCAATTCATGATTAGGAAACATCAATTTGTTTTATAATTAAACAAATTGATGTTGGTGTTACTTTTTTACAATGCGGATAATCCCACAATGTCGTAACAGATGTGCTTACCATTGAAAAAATCAACTGCGAAAGACTCTGGTCGTCACGGGATTCGAACCCGCTTCCTCTGGATTGCCGGTCCAACGTGCTTCCAATTACACCAGACTACCTTCCGTCGTCCTTCGAAACACTACGTACAGATGTCGCTAGTGATTAGCTTCACAATACCATTGACTAAATTCGCTGTGATCGACGGAAGGTAGTCTGGTGTAATTGGAAGCACGTTGGACCGGCAATCCAGAGGAAGCGGGTTCGAATCCCGTGACGACCAGAGTCTTTCGCAGTTGATTTTTTCAATGGTAAGCACATCTGTTACGACATTGTGGGATTATCCGCATTGTAAAAAAGTAACACCAACATCAATTTGTTTAATTATAAAACAAATTGATGTTTCCTAATCATGAATTGATTACAGCGCCCTCTATAGCAAATTCAACGCAACGGAGAGTTGTCGAGTTTGCGGACGATTGTGGTAGACACACGTCTTTGAGTGGCTTAAGGTTGTAGTACCTTCGAAACACTACGTACAGATGTCGCTAGTGATTAGCTTCACAATACCATTGACTAAATTCGCTGTGATCGACGGAAGGTAGTCTGGTGTAATTGGAAGCACGTTGGACCGGCAATCCAGAGGAAGCGGGTTCGAATCCCGTGACGACCAGAGTCTTTCGCAGTTGATTTTTTCAATGGTAAGCACATCTGTTACGACATTGTGGGATTATCCGCATTGTAAAAAAGTAACACCAACATCAATTTGTTTAATTATAAAACAAATTGATGTTTCCTAATCATGAATTGATTACAGCGCCCTCTATAGCAAATTCAACGCAACGGAGAGTTGTCGAGTTTGCGGACGATTGTGGTAGACACACGTCTTTGAGTGGCTTAAGGTTGTAGTACCTTCGAAACACGACGTACAGATGTCGCTAGTGATTAGCTTCACAATACCATTGACTAAATTCGCTGTGATCGACGGAAGGTAGTCTGGTGTAATTGGAAGCACGTTGGACCGGCAATCCAGAGGAAGCGGGTTCGAATCCCGTGACGACCAGAGTCTTTCGCAGTTGATTTTTTCAATGGTAAGCACATCTGTTACGACATTGTGGAATTCTAAAAGTATTTTTAATGAAGTTTTAAGTATTAACCTAAGTACCTATATCAATGAAATAAAGCTGTTTAACGGAATATGTATCGCGTATACAGGGTTCGTGGTCTACAAATGGACCTACCTATATTAAATTAATATTTGCATCGAACCCTTATCATCGTTCGATTGACACGTTTCTTCGTATGTTCCAGTATTACCAATTCACCGAATTCGCCATGTCTCTAAACGAAGTGGAGCGAGACATGAAGGGCCAGCTCTGCCCGACAGACAGTCGGCTGCGACCAGATGTCAGGTTACTGGAGCAGGGGGACATTGACGCAGCTGCTGCTGAGAAGACCAGGCTTGAAGAGAAGCAGAGGACGGCCAGGAAAGCGCTAAAGAAGTCGCCTGATGGCTGGCAACCCAGGTAAGCCAACTTATATGATGAAACTCAGAATTTTACAAGGTTCTAGTTGTTGAGCTGTTGCTTTATCATCTTTACTTCTCGGTGACATAGCCACGGAAAAGTTATCTAAATATAAGGGATGACTCACACTACAATGAGTTGGTTCGATTGGACAGGCTCTTATAGTTCCAGTATTGTGGTTCCACTGTTGAGCCTTGTGGCGTTTTCCTTAGACAATTAATTACTTATGGTCAGAACTGGTTATAGAAAAAGGCGGGACGGTGTCGATTTTTGCTAGGCTTGGCTTTTTAGTTAATTGCCGTGCCACCAGATCTATCGGATGCATAGTCTCGAATCCTCTTCCTATAAGCCACCTACAATATTTTGGCAGTCGTGTATATGTAGTAGAATGTAGCGTTGTAAAATCAGTTTATATTTCCAGGTGGTTCAGCCAAGGAACGAATCCGTACACGAAGCAAGAGGATTGGCTGTACAATGGCGGCTACTGGGACCGCAACTACCAACATCTGAAGGACATCGATATATTCTAATTCACTTTTAACACTCATAAATATTACGTTTATACAGCCTTGACCAACCGCATTGTCCACTGGCGCATTTACATATTATTTTTACCTTAAAGAAATTAGTGTCTTTGCAAACTTGCACTTGTACACACTTTTCTTATAATAAATATTACGTATATTTTGAGTTTAAATATACTAGTAAGCATACCGTTTTTCATCATTAGGTAATATATTTTATTCGTTTTATTAATTACAAAGGGCATAATTTGACGTAGACACGTGGTCAATTCATTTGGAAAAAGGCGAAGATAAGTGGTTTTGAAGCGTTGCCTGTATCCTAGACAAGCTTAAAACTCAGATATCCCTCTTTTAAATGATTAGATTTGATTCCCAACCATACAATCATTTCAAGTAATACCTAAGCAATTAAGTTTTTCGTCACAAATATTTAATTAATTGTTATTTTTTGTAAGTGTAGGGATTTATGTGCAAAGTAAGCTTTATTATTTCTTCCAAAGTACTTTTTACTTTTAAACTACTGCCATTAACTATTATTTATTTATTGTCCTAACTGAACTGATGATAGCATTACATTTAATATAGTTTTGTATTAAAAACTATTAGTTCCTGCCCTCAACTTAGGTAGGAAACAATTCGATAATTTAGTAAAAAACATAAGCTATATTTTCTTAATTGAGTGAAATGTTTTCCTAAATGAATTGATTATAGATAAAATTCGTAGAATAAGTAAGTATATTATTTTAATAATTTAGTAATAGTAAATAATCATTCGCAAATAAAATTATCAATATATACCACTTAATGGACATTATTTATTATAAAAAGGCGTACCTACATATTTTATCAGTAAATGCAATAACTGCTTGCAGTCTGTATAAAATAATTAAATATACCTAGGCAGCGTTGATGTTTCACTGTATCCATTTAGAATAAAATAACTTCGTATGAACTTAAACAAATTGGAGTCAATTATTAAATAATTGTTAGAGCTTCGGAGTTTAAGGGCATGAAGGTGCGTTCAAACTAAAAAAGCATTCGCAGTTCTAACCTCCCACTCTACGAAATTCGATCGGTACACAAAACGTGATTGGTTGATTTCGTAGAACGGGCGCTAGAACAGCGAATGCTCTTTTGGTTTAAACGCTCCTTTACTAGACGACAAGGATATCTATAGACCTACATAACAGTCGCTATCAGATATATCCGAGCGGCCAGAATGCTCACACACATCTGAACATTCCTTTATTGTCAGTGTTAGCATACGAGGTGAGAAATGTTTATATAACGTTTCCATACATTTACGGCCTTATTCATAAAAATTCCTTGTTGAAGGTTTGAGGGGCCCAATAGTTATCGAGCCGATAAGTCTTGTTGAACGGTTTATAAGAAGTGTTATTCATAAACGCTCAATATCTCTCCGATAACTGTTGAGCCGCTGTTGAACGGATTAGACGCGTTATGTTGGCGCCTTGACAAAATCATAGACAAAAATGTGGTCTCACCGCAAATTAAAAAAAAGTTTGACAGCTGTCTGGCGGGAATTCGCAAATATTTCCTAATTCCTTGTTACTTACTTTTATCTCAAATAATTATATTATCATCATCTTGAACCTGAAATTATTAGGTACTTACTACGTATTCTTTTACCTAGGTAACTAATCAAAACAGTTAGCTTTATGATTAGGTACTTGCGATGACGGTCAGATAACGAAACATAATTGTATGGCTAGTTAGTACCTACCTAGGTATGGGCAGTTAGTAGTACGGGTAAGTAATAAATAAATATTTACTTCCTTGCGACCCCAACACCTAATTGCAGTTAGAACCTGAAGTTCTGGCGTGAGGCCAGCTCCTCTGCGATCTTTCTTCAGGTTTTCTTTCACCAACTCTACTACCTTATTAAAGTGGTATCGCCGCCTAAATTCAACATCGGGCAGATCCTCAATGGGATCTGCCCTTATGTTATATATTTTTGGACGCCGCGGCGGATTACACAAATTATTTATGGCATCAATAGCGTTTAAGGCCTGCATGATGGAGTCTCACTGCGTATTGACGTTGAAGTTGAAATGGTTGAAAAACTATCAACAAAATTTTAAATTAAAAAAGTTGGAGATTAGTTTTCCAACCATTTCTGATTCGTGTAATGTTGCATGTAGGGAAAATCGAAACTGCGTAACTACTTACAATAAATCATCGGATATTTATTTTAAATACCTATCTAAATATAATTAAGTATCTCTGGATACATATTTAATAATAATCAGATGAATAGACGATATAAAAAACTATACACCAAATTAGACTTTCATACCTTTATATTTTCTCTTCTGCCTACTTTAAACGCATGGTTATGCACCTGTCAAAAATCAGCTGATCAAAATTTTGGCAGCCATCTTGTTAAATAAGAAGTTATAAGACCGTTATAGAAGGGTCCTCGGCTCTATAACTTTCAGGGGATTTATAGTAGGTTTGAGCGGCTGAATAGCGCTATTGAACGTTTATGAATAACGTTTTTAGCCATCCGGTCAACAACGACCCATCAGCGGGCGCGTAACTTTTTATGAATAAGGCCGTTAGGGTCTGGTATACCCCACCACGTATGCCGAAGCGAAGGTTAAAGTGCATTATCCAGGTCGTTTTGAGCAACGTGGCCGCTCCAATATGTCTGATGACCAGTTAAAATATACAAGAACACAGTCATAATTCGTAGCGTACTGAGATGAAATTATCAAGAGCATGGAATTGTATTTGTATGGTGTTACTAAAAACAGGACTCTTAAGGTCGACCGGTGACCCTATGTATTTGCAATTAGGTTTAATATTTCAAGAACCGAGAAAATTCAAAAATATAATGTATGGGACTCTGCGGGGTCGTAAGCATACAACACCACTGCATTGGCAATTCTCATCCAGTCATGACAGTGGCTTAGTGGCTTCTTTTGACTCAATGCTTTTTTAGCAATAGAATAATGTAGGTATAATGAACTAAGAATAAGGAGGGTTTGGTAATGAAATGAATATGTCCAATATCCCATGGGACTATGAGAAAAAGCGGCTTGAGGCGCATAGTGTTCTTGTCATTTTCATATAAGAGCCATTCTCTGAAAATACGTCTACAACTCTACAGCCGCGTCTAATTGCCACGACCCCTCATAATGTTTGTGTATAAAAACTGCGTCGCGGCAATTAGACGGCATCGGCTGACATATTCTTTTTAGAATGACATTATACATGACCTTACATTTTTGTTTTGGTTATGTTATCCTTATAGTAAATAATGTGAAGCATATTTAGTATTTTATTATATGCATACTTACATATAATTGTATAAAGTTGTGGGCGAATTGGGCGATATGATATGATCTCAAATGTGTAGTATTGTATATTATGATATGAAGCATCTGATGCTTACAAATACTTAATCGTTTAAAAAGCTTTAGTAACGATTATTTATAATCAGCCAAAAGTAGGTACCTACTAACACTGTAAGTTTTTTTTTACTTATTTATTATCGCTATATATGTACGTTATATTTTATTGTATATAAATAAGCCCCACTTACACGATTTCGGGTTATCATACTAACACGATAATGAAATGATTAATTCCATACATAAAGTGTTTTATAAGAGTTTCATCTCGTGTTGATTAGTCACCTAACCCTAGATTGTGTTATTGGGGCTTAAAGTAGGAACGAAAACACAGGTTTTACTCGATACGTTAAGCATTTCATCACGCTCATGCCTACCTACTAATCTATTGGAGCAAGCGCGATGCACTGACGTATCGAGTAATAATGTAACTGTACTAGTAACTAACTGTTATGTTATGTTACGGAGGGACGCTCGACCGGACTCGAGCGGGCTGTCGAGCATCCAATGTGCTCATTCACCCCATTTCCCTTAGCTGGAGCTGCAGGTTAGTGTTCCGGTAGCGTTCCCCCAATACTTCCCTCTGGCCTTCCAGGTTCCTTTGGTCGAGCTCCCTGAGTTCCTTCTCCTCCAGCCTATCCCTGCCAAACACGTCATATCTCGCTGCTGCGTACATGACGCATTCAGCAAGGACATGCTGGCTAGTTTAATGTAACTGTTACTTGCCTATTCATGGTACGGCTACTGATCATTTCTTTCTATCAGTCGATTGTCTCATTTGTCCCTTTATCATATTTTCATATTTTAATGAATGGTACTTACCTGCATTATATCTTCAGGGCGGGTGGCGAATTCGTAAATACACCAAATCGCAGATGCTCGTGGCCCAAAGCAAAGGAAACCAACCCTTCAGAACCCAAACCGTCAGGTCATTTATATGCGACATGTGACTGTACGAATTGCCACAAAACAAAATTGTTAAAAATTTGCTTTGCCCAGCGGGTTTTTCTCCGACTTTATGCGTCTTGCTCGTAGTAATTTATTCTTATTGCTTTATATGTGTTAAACGTAATACATGCACCTGTAAGGCCAAATTATTTCTTTCCTTTTTTTCACGGTAAATAAGGAAGTAATATTGATGACACAGTGAACTTCAGTATCTTGTACAACTGGGACAAAAAAATAAATGTAAGTTTCTCTTAAAGTACAAACAGATGAGGATTTTTCGCTATATCTGCAGGCTTATGTCCTAATAGTTGCTGTTAGTCATATCTAGGGTATGCAAAAGCGTTATGGAAAGTATGGATAAACCGGTTAATAACCGGTTATTCGTCGTAATCTCAATCAAATAAAAACCGGTTTGCACGCCCTAGTCATATCGTCGTTATACCTTCGCAACCTCGAATCTACAGCACAATTAATGGGAATGTCACCTTTCTTTCACTCTGAATACGGGTGTTTTTTCCTCCAAGTGAGGGTTGCAGATACGAGGTTGAGTAAGTATAGCGGCGATATGTAAGATCTACGTAAATTGTCATGACAATTCTGGTTGACACCATTCGATAAAGGGTTGAGGACGGACGCAAATAAAACATCATTATAACTTAAACATAGATTAATACCTAGTATAAATCTGGCAAGGCGTAAATTATAAATTAGCTATTCAGTAATTCATGGAAACTAGTAAACACGAAACCGGTTACTTAATATAGACATAACCGGTTAGGACCGGTTATTTCATATAAACCGTAATCAGTTTTGAATATCCTATTAAAAACGCAACGTAGATCGTTGTTTCAACTTTAAGTACTTAGATAATAGATTCTTTTGTGTAATATCCCAGACTGTTATTGCTTGAAAATGAAATCAAATTGTATACTGGTGACATTAGCCTCTGGTTCAAAGGTAAAGAAACACCTATAAAATCAGACATTAATAGGATTAGAATAATTAATCCTTTGATTTTAAGAAGAAGTTAACTCATGGTACTTGTAAGGATTGATTCTTGTCCAGAGGCTAGGGGACACTTTGTATACTTTGTAACAAAGCAGTAATAGTGTAGGACCTTATATTAAGGAAAAGTGACTTGTATGGCTTTAAACAAGACGCGTCGTCATGATAAAATATGTAATCAATAGTAAAAGATCAGAAATGTACATAATAACTTCTGATAGGTAAATAATGTTAAGGTAGTGGCATAAGCGGTAATTAAACTGTGTGTAAGTAAATTAAATCTTTGTCTTCTGTGCTTTTTCTGCCAAGCAAATGATATTTGTTATTATTATTATCGTTATTGGAGAGTTTCTATATTCACATCACAAAAAAATTATGTGACTAGACTTAAACATCAACTGATATTTAATATCAGTAGATATTTAAAACGAAAAAATATTATTTACTTTTACCACTGTCATCCTACATGTATCCACGTATAACATCGATATTTTTTTAACACAAAACTCTCATGAGACTCGTTAAAATTATATTTCATGCGAATTACTCACGTCTTCGTCACGCAGCCATGGCGATTGGCTCTTGAAAAAGCTCCTCATATACGGAGCGAAACATGTCGAGCATTTTTCGATAAAATACTAACGTAACCCGCGTGAAATATAATCGATATTTTTGCTCTTATATTTTCATCGGATTTGTTATAGAATACGAAAGTCAGGTTTCCTATAGTAAAGTAATCTAGCACGTTTTTTAGCTTAGGTATTCGCTATGGACACAAAGCCCAACGTGAAAGTAGTATATCGTATAATAATTGAATGTCTAATGTGTATAGCTAAATGACCTTAAAGGCAATAAATATATGAATAATAAGTAATATTTTATAATGTAGTTGTTTGAGTAGAGTATTATATTAATAGTAGAAAACGAGTTACAAATTTGATTTAGAAAATTAGTCATATTTTGACGCTGTGGATGAAAATGTCTGCGGCTATGGGGGCTACAAGAAAAGCAGGCTTGAAAATATAATGTAAATATATAGTTTCTAAATGAATTTATAATGCAAGGAAAGATTAATCTTTAGAAATAATTTGAGATTTCTCACCATTAAATGTGTACCTTGTCAATATTTGAAAACTAAATATACAATCCAATAGAATAACATGAATAAATCTGGTATTCTAAAAACATTATACCTGAACAATGTTATTCGTTTTTATTTTTTACCATATTTCTGACTATCCCACTGTTGAGCTTGGTATCTAAAAATTTAATGTGACAATTTTGGTTACACCTTTTACAAATTATGCACAAGCTTTAAATCAAAGTGTGTGATGATCTGACATTCAACAAAAGTCAACTTTTTTTAACTTTTATGATTCCAAATATCTAGAAGTCTCTATGATTTCACCCGAGACGCATACCCCACTCGATATTATTTTTAGCCATAGTTTATCTAGTCATGTCATAGTCATGTAAGAATAAATCGTAAGACCAAGGAACGGGTATAGTGACCAAAGATGTCGGTTGTAAATGTAGCCAAACTAGGCTTTAAATTAGCTCGTGTAAATGTTCTAGGGCAATGGTTATAAAGATATTCAAACGTGTATACCTTGAAATAAATAAGATTATTATGGACTGGTCTTGTTTTATTAATCCTAGGAATGTTTTCAGCACTGATCAATGCACATGGTAGCCACCTACTTATAAGAAAAAATACTTATTATGTAAGGCTCATTCCAAAAAAATATCTTGGCGTTCCAATTGCCGTTCCCATTTTTGTGGTTTTTTCTGACATCCATTGCATGGTTCAAATCTTTCGGTATGCTTGCGAAGACCGTGTACAATATGTGTATACATTTTACATACAAATAATCAGGGGAATGGATTAAATTAATCGAATTTAAGTTTAAATACCACACGTCTAGATATTACATATAGGTACTTACTGGGTTGTGAATAAAACAGTTATATTTCTCGTTCAATTATATATTTAAAATCCCATTCAAAATGTATATCAAATTCTAATTACCTAGTTACCTACTTACAAAACTATCCTTACAAATATATCAAACACAAATCACAAAGCCATAAAAATATACGTTGATAAAGTCCAGTGAGATTGATTAAATATTATGGGAACTAACTATTGTATAGTCATAATCAGACATCGTAACTTTTAAGGCAATTTCATTTCAGCATAGTAGAAATAATATTTTACAGGAAGAGGACCAAATGAGCTTCCTATACTTATGAACCCTAACTGACTATTCCTGAATTAACCCCATTTAAATTGGCAAATAAAAAAAAACGTGCTTTCTAGCCTCCTCGCCATTGTCTAGAACAGACAATTCTGTCTTAAAAAAATGCAAAAAATGGATCGAAGACTATGTTAATCATGACGAACGTTGCCAAATTAAGGGTTAAGTAATTGGGCTTATTAGATAGGTACCTCTTAGTCCTCTAACGCAACGGCCTATACATAACCGGTTATGTATAAAAATAAAACCGGAACCGGTTTTGCATTTCCTGGCAACAACGCTGCACAAAAAATGCTATAAATCTATGTCTGATTATCATACATCAGACCAGGGCTATGAACGAAATACTTAAAGGTTACTGAAACATTTTGACAATCAATATTATTTGACATTTTGATAATCGATTTCAAGACTTACTTTACAATGTAAAATAGGTAATTCCATTAATTTTGAATCTCACATCTACTGCCACGCAAACAAATATTAGGGCGCGCAAACCGGTTTTCATTTGTATAATATTACGATAAATAACCGTTTATTAACCGGTTTTTTCATATTTTTCAAAACCGGTTTGCAATGCCCTACTTGCAATTAAAATTGCGATCGTTAAGTCAAATATTTGTAGAAATTAATACGAATGATAGCTTCCGGTGTAGAATTATCATATTTAATAGGCAAATCCACATTCTATTGGCAACCCCCATGTATATGTATATTTACTACTCGATAATTAACATAATTATGAATTATCATCTAACGGATTTTTATGGCTTCATACAAAGTATACAAACCAAACATGCATTCTTCATTGACAAAATATTTTTGTAACATCGATATATTTTCCCATTTTAATTTCCTATTTTATATGTTATGTAGTCAAAGTCACATGGCACATATACATACTTACATAAGTATCTATTATTGCACATATAGGTACTTACGTTTTGTCTCGTAATATATAAGAAATAACAATTGTGATGAACATATACTTACAAAACGCATTTGCACATTTTATACAATATAAACAAAATATTTAAGATAATCAATTTGTATATCACAATCAGTGTATATCAACATTATATACTTACATACTTAGACCCAAATTATTCGAAAAAATGTGATTACCTACCTATAACACTTAACATAGAAGGCACTATACTATTTCACAGATATGGTTATACAGGGTGTTTGGTTAGCGGTGTCGGAGCTTTTAAGGGCTTAAACTACAATCAATTTTATCGATAAATTACCATACAATTTTTTTTTTGTGCCAACGATAATTAAATGGCGGCCATTTTAAAATTTCAAACATACGAATACGGGCGCACGTGATATTTCTGGAATTATACGTTTGTTATCGGTCCTATCCCTGCAAAAAAAATCTCGTTAGAGAGCTCATTAGATAAGCAAACTAATTAAGCTAATCATTTGACTCAATTATTTGAACAACAAGTCTAAAAAGATTTTTTTTAATTAAATATAGTAAAAAAAATCACCTTTATTTTTCAATTAATTTAATTTTGCATGAAAACTAGGTCGTTAAGATAGGTTTTTGGTGTTGTTATTTGTTAGTACAGGATGTTAGCTAAAATACAACACCATAATTACAGTTATACCTTAAGTACTTTAGGAATTACAAGTGCTCAAACATGCACTGGATGGATGGAAGGCGGCCACTTCACTAGTCAGTACACTGCTGACCTTCATTTGTTTATGGATTTTGCATCGGGAACGCTAAATGCAGCTGTTTTGGTGTATGTTTGAGCACTTGTAATTCCTAAAGTACTTAAGGTATAACTGTAATTATGGTGTTATTTTTTAGCTAACATACTGTAATAATAAATAACAAAACCAAATCCTATCTTAACGACCTAGTTTTCATGCAAAATTAAATTAATTGAAAAATTAAGGTGAATTTTTTACTATTTTAAATTAAAAAAAATTTTTTTAGCTTTGTTGTTCAAATAGTTGAGTCAAATGATTAGCTTAATTAGTTTGCTTATCTAATGAGCTCTCTAACGAAATTATTTTTGCAGGGATAGGACCGATAACAAACGTATAAATCCAGAAATATCACGTGCGCCCGTATTCGTCTGTTTGAAATTTTAAAATGGCCGCCATTTAATTATCGTTGGCACAAAAAAAAAATTGTATGGTAATTTATCGATAAAATTGATTGTAGTTTAAGCCCTTAAAAGCTCCGACACCGCTAACCAAAAACCCTGTATAATCAGGTAATGTTTCTTAACAATAACTTCATAACAGTCTAGTGATCGTTATCAACGTGCACTTTTCGTGGCAAAGAGAATAAATGTTTACATCTAACCCTGATTTTGGAATGAAAGTATATATATTAAATATTTTTTATGTCACAGATGTTAATGATAAAATTGCGTAAAAAATTTAAAAATAAATCAAATTTCTGGGACTAGTCACTACTATGTCATCATTATAAAATGTATTTTTGCTAATTGACATGAATGACTGACGGTCAAATCTATACAACAAATCTTTGTCGTCTAATTAGTATAATTTGGATAAAATATTAAAAATACGTGTCGATAAGTAATTAATAACCGTAACATAAATTATTATGTTGTGGAATACTAATGCATAAAATGTGCCATACTTTGCCACCAATACTGCACGTTGATAACGATCAATCATAAACCTTGGCAGCTAAGCTAGCCCGCTGTTTTCCGAATTGTACCTACCTACAAGAATCTGCCATTAATGGCAAGCTTTGAATTGTGTCCTTATTTGGCTCATTATGTTAAAAAGAGACTTCCGCTTGTAAGTTATTTTTTTAAAAGAGCAGTGTAATCACGATAAATATTGTTTACCTGTCTGTCCTCAGATTGGATCTACATGAATTACAATATTCTATTTTTTAAGCACATGCTCTGATTTATTAATATTATCTTAAAATTGTATTTGCCTGTATTGTAAAATGTAAATAAAATATTTTGGCATTAATGTACCTACCTATATAGCATGTCTCCTCAAGAGTAGTTGTCTAAAACAAGACAGATCGGATCCAATATCGGACCTTCGTATTCTCTGCGAATAAAATCTGCATGCTTAGCCAAGTTGCCAATCGCTAACGCTTAATCGTCAATTGTAAGCGAAAGGCGAAACTGTCTTTGTCGCACTAATATGAAAGAGTGACAGAGAGGGAAAACTACGATACTAAACGTTAGCGATTGGCAAATTGGCTAAGCATCCTGATGTCCAAGAAATAGGGTTAACATTTTAGTAAGATTTTGAAAATTGTTATGACGTTTGAGCTTATGACAACATTTTTAAAACCTACTTAATTTAGTTACTGGGCCTCGAGGCCAGAGTCCAAGAAGTCCTTTAGGTGAAGTGGCACAGTTCTGGGCAGCGGTCGGAGGAACTGAAATGGAGAAAATCGTATTTTTAGTGTGATTACTCCTTTAATACGTTTTGACAAACACCGGTAACAAAAACATGTAAATACAGGGTCATTTTGGGTTGTGTGTGTAGCCGTACCATGACTTTGCAAGTATCGGTAACGTTAGGTTTTACTCGATACGTAAAGCTGGCCGTCGCTTTCACTCCAGCACGTCAGTGCGAGTGCGATGTAATGCATTAGGTATCGAGTAAAACCTAACGTATCCTTTACTTTCCAATTCATGGTACGGCTACAGGAGTGCACAGGCCTACTACCGCGAAAATCGAAATTCGTAAATTTCGACGATTTTTCTCTGTTACTCAAACGAAGGCGTCATTAGTTTTTCGCGGTAGGGCCGCAGGGACGGTCTCGCTGACTTACTTTTAATTTGGAGACAACCAAAATATTACGTACTTATTTTTGATACTTTTAACTATCTCTTCACTCTTGCTGCACTAAAATATCTCCTTGTATTTAGGTATTATGTAAGTATATGCTAAAAAATCATCCAAAAGTTTAGCGAATGTTACTTAATTAAACACCTGCTACAATAAAAGTCAAATAGTACTCATAGTAGTAGATAACTTTTTATTATTCTTTTAATTTTTATTATTTATCATGTGAGGGTACACGTATCAATATACATAATTAGCTTATGTGTGTAATTAATTTGTTACTTATGACGATTTTTGTTTTTTTCTGCTTTCTCTTTGCGTTATTTTACAGATGTCTGTGTTTGGTCTTATGATAGACTGGCAGAGAATGTCATTAGGATTAAGTCCGCCATTTGTACACTTATTTAGTACCGTAGGATGGGGCTATTTGAGACCCAAGGAGCTATTTTGGTAACACGGAAATGAAAGGTGTTAGACCCAAATAAATGTTCCTGTGGCAATATTTGGAACAAATATCTTATACATGGAATCCGATGCTAAAAAGTAACAGGATTTAAATGTTGTTTCATCCTTAGTACCAAATAGCCCCGTGGATCTCAAATAGCCCCATCTTACGGTATGTATATGAGAAAATGACAAATTAAAAAGGTTAAGTAGAGTATTAGTGTTAAATAAAAGAAAAGCAAGTAATGTAGCTAACAATAAGGATAAGTATTTAGAATGATTATCATGTCAGGAAAACCAAACAACACAATTATTTACATCTATCATCATAACATAAAGAACAAATAAGGAAGAACATTCGTGAGTCAACATTTATTGTTGCTGGACATTGATGTATCTTATCAATGTAAATTAAATACATATTCAATTATTCATTGTTGTAGAACAAATCAAATTATTTGATTTGTGTTTTCAAGTAGTTAGGCAGTAAGTGCTTTTTTACGCACTAATGCGTGAAGTTGTTGATTTCTTGCCAGATCGAAACTTCTGAGGGCCACAATATACCCATGTAACTGATGTAGGTAAGTAGGTACTGAAAAACGTCGTACGGTACAAGTAACTCGTGTTAATTGAATTTATCGTCACTCGTTTAGAACTTAGTTTTTTCGCACTTGTACTATTATAATACATTATGAGTGAATAAAAATCAATCTCGACACGACAGACAAAAAAGAAATGCAGGTAGGTACAGTCACGTCTAATAATATATATACATTTTGGAGCGTATGTCATAAAAACATAAAGACATAAGGATCAAAATCGTATAGGTACATATTATCAGAGCCGACCGTACCATGCAAATTACACCCCGCACGGGTGTAGAAAAAAGTTATCTTCTATACATAGTATGCATTAGTTAACCGTTAATCCCTTGTCTGTGGTTGCTAAGGATCAATATCTATTACTCGGATCCTTATCAAACACAGACGAATGATTAAAAAGCGCACTTGCTGATCATAAGAATTTGCCGACCAAAACTTACCGAATTAACATAATACAAGGAGCTAGGAATAGTGATCTCGGAGTAGTTTCTCCTGACGGCATCGACGATGTTATCTGCTGCCTCGTCAGCCGTCACAATCTTCATGAGGCTCGGGAAGCGGATCTTGGGGTTCTTGCAGAGCCCCGTGTCCACGATGTAGGGGCAGATCACTGTCATTTTGATCTGTGGATTATTAAATTGAAAGTTATTCTGAGAGTCTAAATCCATTCCTAAATCGCTGCAACCGCATACCTAAAGCGCTCCGCTAGTACTTTCTACTGAAAATTAATTCGTATTGGATACTAAATACGTATCGGTCTTGGCCCGATCCCTCGATAAACTTTAGTTTAAATTGTGAGCAAAAATCGGGAGAGGGTACATCAATAAATATAGGTCATTGTTTTAACTTTCTTCCGTTTTTTTTTTGCGAAAGCTGAAGACTTTAGGTTGGAGGCCTACCTCGAACATAGATAAACTTGATGATTTGAGAAATTCTATCTAAATATTCCAATTTAAAAATCACAGATATTTTTGTAACCTGCACAGATCTCTTAATTATTAACACAACCCTTTCAGGCGAACAGACATCTATAGACGTTGCGGTTGCTCGCTTGAAAGGGTTATCAGGCTCAAAGTTTAAAATGCACTTATAAAAGGATAAAATTAGCCAGCTTCTAAAATGTATACTAACAAAGCCTTAAATACAACTAGTGTTGTCGTAAATAGATGACTAATCAACGTACTCCACTATAATCCTTCGCGTCTTCCCTCAACTCCTCATGCAGTGCCTCCATCAGGCCCCGAACCGCGAACTTGGACGCGCAGTACGGAACCAGGTTGCGGAGACCGAGGATACCGGCCATGGACGACATGGCGACGACGTGGCCGTGGTTCTTCTCCATCATCGAGGGGAGGAAGGTCTGCAGCATCTGTAATCATTAGGATGAACAATAAATATACATAAAATGAGCTGGGCTGAGTTGGCAGCGGTGCGTAAGACGGGAAAACACTCGGTGCTTACAAAGTATTTGTTTGTCCTATTAGCGGTTGAAACTACAGATTGTTGGTGTTCAGAGGCTCTATCCTTCTTTGGAGAGGTGGGTGAGGGGTTTGGACCCCCACTCTGGGTCGTTCCTGGTGCAGAGGCTGGCTATCGCCGTTCAACGTGGCAATGCTGCCAGTATGATGGGCACCTTTGCACCCGGGGCTACACGGGGTGGGCTTTTTGATTAAAAAGTGTACATGTGTGTTGTTAGTTTGTAAGATAAATTATTAGGTATTAATTAGGTATTACCTACTGCTTTTGTAATTTGAAAATTGTAAACTTGATTATTATGTAGATTTACATAAAATAAATATCTTAGGACATGACCCTCAGTACCAGGGTATGTAAAACCGGGATTTTTTATGTGGGTATAACCGGTTACCTATTTAATTGGGTGTTTTAAAAAATAAAAACAGAAAACCAACCGGATCAGGTATTCAGTTTTTTTTTTTGAAAACGCTTTTGCATTTCCTACTCAGTCGCTAGTGTCGCTACTACGACAAAGACAGCACTTGGTATCTTGACTACGCGCCAAAATTCTCGTCCTTTGGATATTTAGGTGGTTGATTTGTCTCACAAATATTTTTGCTGTAAGTAGGTATCTATTTTATGACCCATTTGCTATTTTATTTTAAAGAATGATTTTTTAAATTTCGTAGCATTTTAATTTAGATTATAAAACAACAAGTTAACATCCAGCTATCAGCTATCACCGCCGGGCGGATATCGTCGTGTTTCTTTTTTTACATGGGACTGCGTATCTTTTGTTCGTGTTTATAATTCATAGTTTAGAGCTTAGTAGCTCGCAATGAGACCAGTGCCTTGAAAATTTACAAAACAATAATCGGATCTACAATTTCCCAAGTACTCGTAGTAGGGTTAAGTCTCGTTTGCGCCCATTCTTTCAATCATGTGGGTTTGTCATGCTGAACAAAATACGAATGATCTACTGTCCGTAGGTTGAATACCAAAATCAATAATAAGGAATATTTGACCATTTGATACCAACACCACTGACTAAAACTGCCACAGTATCATTCTCAGAAGTGCGCCATAACGCTGACCTCCATCATAATCCAGGGTGCTTAGACAAGACAAGTTGCCAATCGCTAACGCTTAATCGCATTTTGTCGCTCTAATATGAAAGAATGACGAAGTGGGAAAACTGCGATACGCTGCTAAGCGTTAGCGATTGGTACTTGGATAAGCATCCTGATCTTCTTCTCACTATGCTGCCTGAGCTCTGCCAGCACAGCCACCGCTTGCTGTCAGTGACGTCACACCTGGAAGTAGCAGTGTGCCTGGCTACGATACCCTAAAAACTGTCACAGTATCTTACCCAGAAATGCGCCATAACGTTGACCTCCATCATGGTCCTGATTTCCTTCTCACTATGCTGCCCGAGCGGCTTGCACGGTATAATGCCTGTATTGTTCACCATCATCGTGACGTCACCGACCCCGCGGCGCACGCGCTCTGCCAGCGCTGCCACCGCTTTGCTGCCAGTGACGTCACACCTGGAAGTAGCAGTGTGCTTGGCTACGATACCCTAAAAACTGTCACAGTATCTTACCCAGAAATGCGCCATAACGTTGACCTCCATCATGGTCCTGATTTCCTTCTCACTATGCTGCCCGAGCGGCTTGCACGGTATAATGCCTGTATTGTTCACCATCATCGTGACGTCACCGACCCCGCGGCGCACGCGCTCTGCCAGCGCTGCCACCGCTTTGCTGCCAGTGACGTCACACCTGGAAGTAGCAGTATGCTTGGCTACGATACCCTAAAAACTGCCACAGAATCTTACCCAGAAATGCGCCATAACGCTGACCTCCATCATAGTCCTGATCTCTTTCTCACTGTGCTGCGCGAGCGGCTTGCACGGCATGATGCCTGCGTTGTTCACCAGCATTGTGACGTCACCAACCTCGCGGCGCACGCGTTCATTCAGCTCTTTGCTGTCTATGTCGTCACACATGCAAGCCAATGTACTTGGCTACGATACGATACCCTAAAAACTGTCACAGTATCTTACCCAGAAATGCGCCATAACGTTGACCTCCATCATAGTCCTGATCTCTTTCTCGCTGTGCTGCGCGAGCGGCTTGCACGGCATGATGCCGGCGTTGTTCACCAGCATCGTGACGTCACCAACCTCACGACGCACGCGCTCGGCCAGCGCTGCCACCGCTTTGCTGTCTGTGACGTCACACCTGGAAGTAACAATGGTTTTGCATTTATTTTGTAGATTAGAGGCCGCGAAGTGACGGCAGTAAGAATACATTTGAGGAATGTCTTTTTAAAAGGGCTTATTTCCACTCTGTCAACAAGGGTTGTTTTTTCTGTTTTCATAAGAGAAATAATCTCTTTTGACGAAGTGGAAATAACCCCTTTTGAAAAGACACTCCTTATTTGTTACCACCCGACTCTTCCCGTGGGTGTCGTAAGAGTTGACTAAGGGATTGAAGCCTTAGTGACTATCCATTTATTGAACATTATAACATCATTGATGATGGGCAGCCATGGATGATGTACCATCAAATAAGTAACTAATGCCTGGTAATGTGTATTTATGAGTAGTTTTGATGGTCAGCGGATTACTTCAGTTCTTTGACCCTAATAAGTACCTACCTACCTATACCCACCATTCATCTGTAGAATCGAAAAATACGTAAACAAATATGGCTGACCTCCATAGCATTTGACGTCTTTGACACATAAGGAAGATATATTTTTACATTATTAGTAATAAATATCAATAATATGAACTAATAATGTATGAGAACTCAAGGTTTAAGGTTTTAAGTTGGTAATAAAACCAAGATTGTGTTCTAAAAGTGCGTGATTCGGGAATGATGCAAGGTAGGTACCTAAGTTTGTTTACATTTTTTTGTTTTCTACAGACGAATGGTAGATATGGTTATAATATGTATTATTACATTTATTAAACTAATATTTATAGGGTTTTATTGGTAAAGACTAACGTAACAACAAATACTAAATATTGATTAAATCATACTTCCCTGTTAGCAAGCTTTGGAGTGTTTGCAAATATAATGGATGTTTGCTGAAGCGTTACAGAAAACAAAATTGCTAAGACTGTATTATCTGTCATAATCATAATGTATAAACACTAGCGGTGTGTCGATAATTTTTGAGTCTTTTGACGTATTTGTCAATATTTTCTCATATTTGGTTACAGTTCTTAGCGGTTCGTTAGTTCTAATTCTCAACCGGGAAGAAATAGAATTTACTAATAGCTACTTCTTTTCATCTTTGTTTCTATCATCTACTGTGCCGCCTCATACAGAACCC
>JALPQI010008201.1:0-40851 GCA_025490895.1 Thaumatotibia leucotreta
CATTGCATTACGTACATGCCTAAATATAGATATAACCTCAACGCACGTAACGCTGGGTGCGATGTCATCAAACTTAATGATGACAAATGAGCATACATCGCGAATAATTTGCGAGTTTTTAGACGTTTTTATGCAGGAAAATCCGCAACGAAACTAACATCAGTGGCATTGTTAAATTATCTTATTGTTTATTATTACTACAAAAGATTACAATTCTAACACCTTCATCTATAGAGTAATACTTAACAATAATAATTCAGTATCTCCTAACTAAAGGGTTTTAATTCTTTTTCAATTTCACCGTTTTTCAATTTGTTGAGTTTATTGATCATGTGTGGAGTACTGAGTGTCTTTTCAAAAGGCCTTATGTCCACCCTGTAAATAGAGATCTGATTGTTTCTCTTATGGAAATATAGAGAAAATAACCCTTGTTGACAGTGTGGAAATAAGCCCTAAAAATACTCATCACGTGATCATTAAACTCTAAAAATTGTACACTCCTCGTGTATTTAATACATAGTTCATGGAATAATCTTGCAACTTGATGGAACGAAAATAATATGTGAACATTGGAGGTTATGTTGTGACCAAGTCAGCTCGGTTTATTTTATAGTTTTGCCTGGACAACTAATCAAAAGCATAATTGAACTTAAATCGGATTACGAATCGATAGATTACGATAGAACTTGCGATTATAATCGACTTACCCATAAATCGGACGACGGGCGCGTCCTGTTAACCACGGGAAACGACGGCACTACATCTGCGCTATGCTCTATGGTTCAAAATGGCTGCCTATTAGAACAGCGAGGGTAGCCATGCGCATCTTCTGATGATTGGTGGGACAAGGACTTATCTGTGTCGTCGTAGTGGGTACCTAAGCCTCTTTACTTGTGAAACGTGGGTACTACAGGTAGGTCAGTAGAGCACGAATAACATCTGTCTTAGTATGCATAGGTATTGTCTATCATGCTTATTTATCATCATAAGAGAGTGCAGTCTTAATTATAGATCGCTTTGACAACCTATGATGTGATATTTCAACCTGTCCCAAAATCTACATTGCAGATGTACACTGTTACAGTCACCCTCAATAGTGTCTGTAGTCAATATACTAACCATGAATAAGGCCTGTATAATATGTGACACACTCTTAAGTCGCTCTAACTAAGGTTCGGTCTGATATTTTTGCGGCCTTCGTGGTGTGAGATCCTACTGACGGTGACTGTACTTTATTATAGCCACCTATTGATTGGCAATTGGAGATCTCCGAGGAATTTTCTACCGCTGGTACAAAAAAATCTGGAATTTCATGGGAATTTCATAACTATTGCGAGTATATTTTTCAATGACAAACAAATAATTTAGGTATAAAATTCTTAGAGAAGTAATCATCCACTTTGAGCGCAGACAAAACCTGATAACGAGAAAAACAGAACTTTATTCGGAACACCTGTGAAATTCTCCAATTACCTATATATTTTTGTAACAAGCATTTTAAATAGATATGTTAGACAGTTTTAATTTCGGTTTTTCCAAGCTCGACATACATTTTTTTTTCAATAAATAAGTAACACAAATAATTATACTTGATGGGTACAATAACCTAACCTTTATACTCTTCTAATCGCAAATTTTATAACCAAATATTTCCAATTTAGCATAAATAAAATCAAAACCTGTTCCATTAAGTAGGTTTATAAAGCTATCTGAATACTCTGCCATGTCACTATAAAAATTATCTCATGCTATGATAACACAAATTCAACTTTACGCAGCATTGACAGAAAGTTCTCAATCCTATAACTGTTTCGGATTGCAAAGGATTATAAACAGAAGATTTCTTTCGACATCCAAATCTCTTTCTCGCTTTTACTGACTTTACGAATTTGAACTATATCAGATAAGAATGAAAGAATCTTTTACAATGGCAAAAGTGGATGAGATGCGAGCATGGAAAACTAAATAGGATGCATTTAGTGGCGCGGGGCGCACCTAATAATGGGCTATGTTAATTTTAGAAGTGGTCTTTGTCGTTTGTGACGTCATACGCTGGAACTACGGAGTATCTCATGTCTATATTATCAAACCGGAATGAGAAACTGATTGGTAAGTACTGTTGACACAACAGATGACACTTGATTTACTCAGAAAAGAGTTGTTTATAGATCTAGTGAGTGATTAATTAATCTATTGTCTGTAAGTCTCGGGACTTAAACTAGGAATATATGAATAAAACTATGAATACAGGGTGTAAGTCTAATACGGGCGAAGCTCTTAACGGGTGTTAGTTTACGACATAATAAGTACATTCAAATAACTTTTACTTAAAATGATAGCAACAAAATTTTCCATACAAAATAATTCGGCACGCAATGTAGAGCAACATACGCGAGTTAAAGACTCGATGACAGCTAATTTCAAAAGCAGATGACATAACTGCCATATCAACAATAACAAATGTTCGTACCTACATTGCTGCTCCGATAATCTTAAAAAAATTCTGTGGGGTCATAATTGAGAGTAACTTTTAAAAAACCTTGTAATCCATGATTACACTAATGAATCCCATGCCTGGTTTAATTGATCGCCCGTATTAGACTTACACACTGTATATCCTAAATTGACGTATACACTGTTGTGTCAACAGTACTTTCGAATCCCGTTCTAATCGCGGTTTGATAATACTTTATGTAGATACTGGATCGATAGTATGATGTAGCTGCACCAAGTCAGATATCCATTTGATATCATATATGGTGTTTGGTGTCCTCTCCTTAGCCATTGGAAAAAGCCGAAAGGTACATATGCGCTAAGGTGTTTGAAACAAGTATACGCAGTATCATAACATTCATAACAATTTATGTAGCCGTTCCGAAAAAATAAGATATTTAGGATTTTTTTTACTTTAGGATATGCTAGACCTGTATACTACTGAGGTAGGTCATAAAAGATTAGCTTTTTTATTTATGGCACTAATAAAATTCTGACTTTTGCATTCTGACATTCTGAAAGTTGCGCTCAACCTATCTGAAATTGCTCTTGCAGTGCCGTGAAAACTTGTAAAGTATTGTTATTATAAAGGAGAAATGGAGAAAACATACATGGGGCTTTAGCGTATGTCCATTGGCTAGGTTGTCTACAGCTCGTCTATACAGCATGGAGTCATTATGCATACCTATAGCCGACACAATTATTTTTAACAATATTCAACAACTATGACCTAATTTCGTAATCAACCGACAAAATACAAAAACAGAATTAAACCCAATTACTTACCGGAACAGATATAATAATAAAACACAATTATTATGCTCGTTTTAAATTTCTAGTGTCGGATAAGGTCGTTGACCTTGTCATTCGATTGGTCGCTGATTGAATAATGCATTTCCTCACATTAACTGCCCGTACAGGTTGGGAAAGTTTGATTAGACGATTAAAACTGAACTATCATGAATCATCATGTTTGAGAAACTCAAAATGGTTACATAAAACTTTTAAGACATAAAAAGACACATGTCGTATTTAAATTATTTACCTTGTACACATCTTGACCCTGATTAAAAAACAAGAGGACTCAATCTATTCACTTATCCGCAATCTTTAAAATGGGCTTTCCCTGTAGAGTTCGCATCACGAATCTTTAATATTTATTGTTTTAAAACGGGTGGAGGTTAAAGCAATATCGAAAATTAAAAACTTATGTATGTATGCGATTTTAATGTAATTCCTTGTTATTTCCACAGTACCTACTGACTAACAGACTAGTCGTTAACAGTTGCAGCGTTCGCGATGTGATTTGAATTGAAAACACGAGGCGAAGCAAATACAAACATAGACAAACAAACAGATTTTTATAGCGCACGTTGCCTTTACAGCACGTAGATAAGCTGATAACTGCCAGTACACGTATGTTGTAGGAGAGACGAGATTTGAACCTTTAATACTCAAATTCAGCGTAGTACAGATTCAAAATTATGATCGAAGTATAGAAATTTCTGAAGTTTTTCGCGGACCCGAACTACAGATAAACGTTCACCGTCTAACGCAAATAATATACACACATGCACTTTTGTATGCATCTCATTATAATAGTTTTTCTAATAATGAGATACTAAAACACGCAATTTAATAGAATCCCACAATGTCGTAACAGATGTGCTTACCATAGAAAAAATCAACTGCGAAAGACTCTGGTCGTCACGGGATTCGAACCCGCTTCCTCTGGATTGCCGGTCCAACGTGCTTCCAATTACACCAGACTACCTTCCGTCGATCACAGCGAATTTAGTCAATGGTATTGTGAAGCTAATCACTAGCGACATCTGTACGTAGTGTTTCGAAGGTACTACAACCTTAAGCCACTCAAAGACGTGTGTCTACCACAATCGTCCGCAAACTCGGCAACTCTCCGTTGCGTTGAATTTGCTATAGAGGGCGCTGTAATCAATTCATGATTAGGAAACATCAATTGTTTTATAATTAAACAAATTGATGTTGGTGTTACTTTTTTACAATGCGGATAATCCCACAATGTCGTAACAGATGTGCTTACCATAGAAAAAATCAACTGCGAAAGACTCTGGTCGTCACGGGATTCGAACCCGCTTCCTCTGGATTGCCGGTCCAACGTGCTTCCAATTACACCAGACTACCTTCCGTCGATCACAGCGAATTTAGTCAATGGTATTGTGAAGCTAATCACTAGCGACATCTGTACGTAGTGTTTCGAAGGTACTACAACCTTAAGCCACTCAAAGACGTGTGTCTACCACAATCGTCCGCAAACTCGGCAACTCTCCGTTGCGTTGAATTTGCTATAGAGGGCGCTGTAATCAATTCATGATTAGGAAACATCAATTGTTTTATAATTAAACAAATTGATGTTGGTGTTACTTTTTTACAATGCGGATAATCCCACAATGTCGTAACAGATGTGCTTACCATAGAAAAAATCAACTGCGAAAGACTCTGGTCGTCACGGGATTCGAACCCGCTTCCTCTGGATTGCCGGTCCAACGTGCTTCCAATTACACCAGACTACCTTCCGTCGATCACAGCGAATTTAGTCAATGGTATTGTGAAGCTAATCACTAGCGACATCTGTACGTAGTGTTTCGAAGGTACTACAACCTTAAGCCACTCAAAGACGTGTGTCTACCACAATCCTCCGCAAACTCGGCAACTCTCCGTTGCGTTGAATTTGCTATAGAGGGCGCTGTAATCAATTCATGATTAGGAAACATCAATTGTTTTATAATTAAACAAATTGATGTTGGTGTTACTTTTTTACAATGCGGATAATCCCACAATGTCGTAACAGATGTGCTTACCATAGAAAAAATCAACTGCGAAAGACTCTGGTCGTCACGGGATTCGAACCCGCTTCCTCTGGATTGCCGGTCCAACGTGCTTCCAATTACACCAGACTACCTTCCGACTAAGTTCACTGTGAATCACGGAAGGTAGTCTGGTGTAATTGGAAGCACGTTGGACCGGCAATCCAGAGGAAGCGGGTTCGAATCCCGTGACGACCAGAGTCTTTCGCAGTTGATTTTTTCTATGGTAAGCACATCTGTTACGACATTGTGGGATTATCCGCATTGGAAAAAAGTAACACCAACATCAATTTGTTTAATTATAAAACAATTGATGTTTCCTAATCATGAATTGATTACAGCGCCCTCTATAGCAAATTCAACGCAACGGAGAGTTGCCGAGTTTGCGGACGATTGTGGTAGACACACGTCTTTGAGTGGCTTAAGGTTGTAGTACCTTCGAAACACTACGTACAGATGTCGCTAGTGATTAGCTTCACAATACCATTGACTAAATTCGCTGTGATCGACGGAAGGTAGTCTGGTGTAATTGGAAGCACGTTGGACCGGCAATCCAGAGGAAAATTTAATAGAAATTATAAATAATACGTTCAGAAAAAAATAATTCCACAAAAATATGCATGATGATACACGTATATGAGGAAATAAAAAGAAGCAATTCACCATACCAACTGCACTTAGACCTGTACCTGGCTGGGAGGATTTTTCTCTGTTACTCAAACGAAGGCGTCATTAGAGTGAGAGAGACAAATCCTCGAAATTTACGAATTTCGTTTTTCGCGGTAGGGGTAGGGACGCTGTACCTACCTATTGTTGAACGCGATGAGAATGATCTTACTCTCGACCAAAAGTTTACTACACAGATTCGACTGAACGAAAGTCAAAATACCGCATGTACCTACTGGATTGTACCTAATTTAATCGCGCTAACAGAATTGGGTTATGCCACTGCAACATATTTGGCCAAATTTCGTAATAAACAAAACATAACGCGGGCACGGTGCCAACTGACCAATCACACGTTTTCATCACAATTTGCATCCTAAACCCAGTAGAATAAGGATTTTTATTTACTTTTAACTGTTGTGGACTTAAGGTATTTTTAGTTTAATCTGCGGTCTCTGTAAACGAGACAGGTGCCTGATTCCATCTTGGATCATCCTTTTTGTCTAAAAGTCAAAGAGTATTTTCTTTTCTTTGAACTTTGTGGAAACGTTACTTTTGAACCAGAATTTTATTTTCATCTGGCGATTAATTGATTTGTTTTAAATTTAGCGGGTAATTAAGTAACATTTCGTCAGTGATTAAACATCAAAGTTGGTTTATGCAAAAGGCAGAAATATTTTTTTATCAAACGAATCGTGTCAGTTTCGCACTTATTAAGAAAGTGACGGTCTTCTCATCATCAACGACAGACGCCAACATCTACAGATAGGTACTTATATATGTTTTGGTATCTCGTTATACCCAAAATTGGTCTCACCATATCTAAGAAATACGTTAGACACTATAATGCTGGCGTCAGTTCCATCCATCAGTCCTAATACAATTATCAGGCGAATTTGAACTCTTGTGTATTTGAATTGATATGAGACTACAACTCACAGATAAACCGCTGCCTATGAATCAATTCAGCTACTTCCAATATTATCTGAATTTTCTTCCAAGCTCTCTTATATCCTAATGCAAATGCGACCTCAATTTACAAATACCTTGCGTCTGCAATAGATCCCAAGTCGTGATCCGGCATAAGTATGTCATCTGTACCGACTATACCGTGCTCTTTATATGTGTGTTTATTTGTATACGCCGCGGTCGTAGCTCAAATTGACATCCGGTGCGAATGTCAATCCGTTCATCCTCTTTACAGCTCTATCGTAAATAAAACAACAAAGCGTGGGTGGGTCCATACGTACGAGTACAGTCGTAAACATGTACACTTTTTATCTTTGGCCGTGGCTGTACTGTAGGTATAATGTGCCAACCATTACGATGAACTTTCAGTATGGGACCAACATCGAAAGCGTACTTGGAAAATAGACTTTTCCATACTATTGAACTCTAACTGATCACTCCCTTTGTATGATGGGTTATTTTTTTGTTGGTACTATACTGAAAGTTCATCGTAATGGTTGGTAGACTCGGTCGGTAGCGGGAAGGAACGTCGTCCCTTTCCACCCTAATAAACAATTTTGTTGAAATTTAAGACTATTTGTATTATTCTACTCAGTATACTTGCACTCATAATTTTAGCTAGTCCAAACCACAGCCTGAAATTTATAAGCAATCTTCTAAATCCCCAATAGAAATTACAGACATATTTATACGAAAACTTACATAACTGTAATAGGCACTATAATAATAACTCATAAGTTATGCAGAGTTGCAATATTCGCGATTATTATTGATCTATTGCCCTCCATTCCAAATTTAAACGTTAAATGCCTCAAAAGATGCTAACTCCAGCCAATCCTACGAATCTCGATACTGAGTCAAACGCGCGGAATTCCTATTCATAGACCAAAATGAACGACCGAGTGTAAACTAGAGACAAACCTTCAAGTAAAAAAACTACCTAATTACCATTAGTTTCCTGCGGTAACTGAAAACCTAAGGAAATAAAACTAAGAAAACGGATAAACTCGCGGTAACCGAAGAAAATATTATATACCTATTTAACCTAAGGAAAGTTTTTGGTTACCGCGGGAAAACAAAGTCACCGCCAAAAGAAATTGCAAACACTGTAATCAAACCAGCATTCAGTCCATTTATAGTACTATTTTATTGTTTCAGTGATTTACGATAATTATAAGGTAATAAGTAATTATCGTAAACCACTGATTATAGATTGAACAGGTATGATGTAGAAAGGAAATAAAAGACATTGACGTCGAATCGATTCTATCAGTTTAGCCATCAAATTGCCATTAACATATTCTAGATGAAACAGCGGCCCTATCGCGAAAAACGAAATTCGTAAATTTCGAGGATTAGTCTCTCTCACTCTAATGACGCCTTCGTTTGAGTGACAGAGAAAAATCCTCGAAATTGACGAATTTCGATTTTCGCGGTAGTAGGCCAGTACGACCAGTACTATACATATACCAGCCCGTAATCTTGTTTGCCACCGCTGTGGTACAAAATAAGGCATCCATCAGCCATCGACACATCAAATCGCAGTCAATCTCTGTCTCACGACTCTTGTGACAGGGGCACCCATTCTGAGCGTTTCGACACACTCTATCTATAGACAAATCTGGAGCAGAGCTCCACTGAGGAAATACAGATTTACAGAAAACAACAATTTCATAATAGTAGAGCTTAAAGCATCGTCAATATAAGTTGCGATAAATATAAACAAACCTTTCAAAGGAATAACCTAGCACTATTTTAGTAGTTTAGGATAATGTAATGGTAAATAAAGATATAAAATTATTCTTCGTCTCGGGCATTGGTATCATAATCAGTTCACAGCCTATGATCAGTCTACCGCAGGACAACGGCCTCTCCTATTACCTAATTGTAACTTAACTTGGAAAAGTTTAGATAATGAGAAAATGGGTTTTCGGGATAAGTAGATGAACATCGTAATAATATCACCACTAGGTGTTATAGTTGAGCAGCGAAAACTGTCTGAAAAATATTAAGCATCATTCATATAAACGCAAACAAACCAAACAAGAAAAGATTTGGCTTCTCAACTTAGTTAACAAGCATGTGGTTCTTAAAATCAATTAATTCTCAATGAAATAACATAAATGAATCCTCGGATCTTCTCATGCTGTACAATAAAATCTACTAAAACAATGTAAAGCCAGCATATTTTCCATTGAAATTGATACCAAATATAGAAATATAGGGCTGATAATTCTATGTCGTAATATTGGCTGTTATGGTTTTCTAAAAGCTCGATTTGAAATCCTGCCAATTTCAAAAGAGACTTCATTGCCTTGGAATTAGGGTAGCAAATCGTAATAAATGGTCGTAAAGGTAGTTAAGATGTTTTAAGTTGGACATTAAAATATTCGCGAGAACATAATTTGTATGTCGGCTTACGATGCCGGCGTCACGAATTACTGAGAACCGCGTAAGTTGTGTGACTCCTGAATAAATTGAGTAACTTGTAACAAAGCCTTTGAACTTTGTAAGGTTTAACATGGATTTAATTGTCTCTGACTAATGAATTAAAATTAGTTTGGTAGTAAATGTTGTGCACAATTACAACGACCACATTAATTTACGCTTGTGTTATGTATTTAGTTCCTCATCTTAGTATCTTACGCCAAATTAAAACGGATTAACAATTCTTCTTCTTTTCTATCATTTATCAATCACCATGTTATCACAATTGATAATTGCTAAATGATAGACATTTCAGTTGACGCATTTAGCAACAGGCCTATTTACTACCACGAACTCCGTAATTTGTAACTTTCGTGGACGTGATAACTGTAATTTTTATCTTTGCTGCCACGGGACCCTTTGCACGAGTCCGACATATAGGTACCTGGACGGATTTTCTAGTTTGCTTTAAAGAACTAACTCGTTCTCAAGCACTAAATGCGTTAACGAAAAAGTCATGTCATGAAACTGTCACAGCCCACGTTCCAAAAATAGTTACTACAATTTACACTTACTATAATTTAATCCACGACCGTCAGTAATCGGTTGCCATAAGGAAATAATCTTCGATAACTACTTAGTGCTTAAATCCAAATTTATTGGAGTCACGTAACGTTAAAATTACACAGTCGAACCGCGTAGCCATTACGAGTTACGACTGAGGTGGCTAGAAGCAGTCTATCGGCTGCATCGGAATTCAACAACCCAGCAGGATTGCATTATGCAATATTATTAAGGTCAGTTGGGCCAAGTGCCCTCAAGGGACAAATTCTCAGTTTAGAAATACTAAAGAATTAATACACTTCCATTTGTAGCACTGCTAAGTCTGGCAGGATAGTTCGCAAACGCTAGAAATGTCTAGTTAGTATTTTTAAACTACGACTAATAGTATATGTATACTCGTATTGCCTACTGGACATTAAGTGAACTAGTTACTTACGAGATACTATTTCTATATCATTAGCGCGATTTACGAAAACAATACACGATATAACAACATCTAGCGGATATGCAAGGTATTATTTAAACTTATGCAGTTAACGCAACCATATTAAGAGAGACATGGAACCGTTCCGATTGCTCGAAAGAACGAGAATATTAAAATTTCCCGGTACGGAGCCTGATGGCCTACCGCAAACTACGATCGACGTGTTGCCTCCTTGCCACGCTTACGTACAAATTCACAAGTGTAAGAGAGAGGTAGCATGTCAAATTTGGTTCGAGGTACCTTGCCGGGTATTTTGGCATCACTAAGTACTTATTCGGTCAATTCGATATCCCACGAATTCCCCACTGCGTCGTTCGAAAACAACTTGAAGCGTAATCTTGTCATAGCACGCAACGCAATAAATAGTTACTCTACGAACTTTTCAAAGCATCGAATGTCAATCCTAATAAGGAAAGCGAATAAATCTCAGAAGCGATACAGATCGAATCGCCAACCAATTGGCAAGTTTTTCAAGCAAATCGTTCGCAAAAGGCGAGAGCGCCCGCAGCAAAAACGTGTAACGGAACTTGCGGAACACAGTTAGGCACCACTATCTATTAACGTTTAATTCAAATTGCATATCAGTGTCGGCTCATTTGACTTTTTAATTTAAACAGCAGTCTAATTGATACTTAAACAATACTAAAGTGAGCGATTATTTTGCGGTAAGCCGCAATTCTACTTACATAATGCACTCGAGTTGGTTTCTTTGAATGCAGTTCCGAATTTCAACGATATGCCTTAATACAAAGAGTAGATGAGTTTGGGTATTTTAAATAATAATTAAATTCTGCTGTCAAGCTGCAGTGACAAAGACAAATACTCGAGATTTACAAATTTCGAAGTTCGCCGTAGTAGACTGACCGCATCCAGCAGGGTCTAGCGATTTTCACTTGATTGGCGAGACATATGCACTTCTCCTTGGAGTACCTACGTGATTGCTACTCCGGCCATTAGTTTTGCGAGCAATATCTTCTGCCCGAGTATCTTGCGAAGATTATTATTAAATTACCAACATTTATTTGAAAATAGTAGAAAAGTCCTTTTCATCATATAGAACTAAGATAATAATCACGAGCAAATGACATCATTGAGGCACTCCTATATCTAAAGAATGATCTAATGAGAAACGTAAATCGGATTTACAACCGTATTGTTTCCACCAATAGCCACTTAGTTAGCCTCATTCACAACAGTTAAACTGGCAATATTAAAACTGTTTCCGTAAAATATTTTCAATTGTCTTCAATTTTGGCGCTTGTGTGAAATGCGAGGCTTTTCTTTTAAGTAGATCGTTTTCTTTGAAACACAAAAGCGGTTCTTTAAAACGGAAAGTACTATAAGGTAAGAATACTAACACTACGAACTAAATGTAAGCAAATCTAAGTGGTTTGGGTTTTTCAGTATGATAAAACTGTCACAAAATCTCAGTGACGTCGATATTTTGAGGACCCCCTTCTAATATTTGATGGTGACAATTGAATTGTAAGTTGTAAGGCGATCACTGTCCGGGGATCCCATTAGAAAGACGCGTAACATCATTAACGCACTAATGAGCTTGTCAGGCTTCTTGACTATGAGAAACTTTCAATAACAATTAATCGATTTTACACAATTTACACCTTGTTTCGAAGAGTTTACGTTCCAATTTTTATCCGTCCATAGTGACGTTGTTATAGATGATGCACCTTTTATGGCGATCGTGGGACTGGAGGAAAGTATTAACATCGCTGCGAAAGTGAAGTAATTGCTGGTATGCGTATTCCCGTTTCTTATGGACTACTGCTGGGAAATGCTCCGGTATTATTATACGCAATGTATTATATATACTTACTCCCTCTGAAACCTACTCAAACTATTGGCTTCTACTGGTAAGTATTCTCATACTTACTTGGTTCTCACCACAGAATGACACAACGTATCGGCCTACTTGTATACAGCGTGTGTATTTGATACGGGCGAATATTTTAGTGGCGATTACTATCGGACCTAGGGAATCTATTTACATAAATTTATTTTAGAAATTAAGGTATTTTTTTTTCATACAAAATAATTGAGCCCGCAATGTATTGCATCCACTGGTAGCCACATTACTTAAAGTAGACATAAGTATCTAAACGTCATACGAGTCTCGTGTCAGTTGGCCGGCATACATTGCTGCTGGGTTGCACTTTAGAAAAATCATTACACCTAATCAATAACAAAATTTAACGAAATGGTTATCTTATACGACTCGTAGGATCAGATATTATAGCTGGATTAATTATTCGCCCATATCAAATACCCACGCTGTATGCAATGTAACTACGTAATTGCTAATGGCAAATACTTCCGAGCGGTCGAGGCAAGATCCACTGTAATGTACCAAATAACTCCCCCACTAGGATCCTAGGGCTCCCGGTTCTGGCTTTCTATACAAGTATAGTACCGGAACCGGTAATTCCCGGTTCATGCCATTCAAATTCAGTACCGGCACCCTTCCCTAGATCCTAGCCATGAGGCCAATAGCACATTCCTCGTTTCGATTGGCATCTTGGGTAGGTTACTTTTATCAAGACAAAAAAAAGAGGCCATAGAGTATTTTATCATTCGTAAAAATAATCGGTAATAATGAATGATAACTACAACAGCACTATCTTCATGGCGATGATCTTCGATCAAGAAGTTTTCCGTCAGTTAGAAAAATCTTTGCAATTAATTTGAGAGATCGGCACGTCTACTCTAGTTGAGTGATTACTATCGGAATATCACCTAAGCTAGCTTTTTCTTTACCTTACGTGCATTCTCATCTATTACACAAAAGATTATGCATGTGCTGTTGGTAAAACAAAAACAAAACAATTAGCACTTTACGCGTCAGAAAATAGGAACTCGTTTAATGTGTAGCGTCTTTTGTGACGGCACAGACAATGTGGTGAGACAGTAATTTAGCTGCCATGTTTTTGCTGTTCTAAAGCTGGTATTTAGTCTAGTAGACGTTTGCATAGTAATTAGCTACTGTCTAAGCAAACTTTTACTCCATTATCTATGCACGATAGGTTTTTACTAGCTAGATTTTTGCGACAATCGAACTAATTGCTTAAGTATTTACTTTTAGGTGGAACCATGTGAAACTATTGGACTAAACAACTGAGAAATTTAAGGAAACAATTTGATTAATATGTTCGATGGTTAGGACAGCTTTCAAAAACTGCATAGGGCTAAATTTAAGGTTAATCATCTAATCCCTTCTGGAGGCGGCGCTCTGAAATTCGGAGCGGTGCTGGTGGTGCTGCAGAAGTAAAGCGCGAGCGTCCCTGCAGTCCGCCGTTACAGCATAGCGGCGGCAGACGGAGAGGTTTTTAGTGGGTAAACTCAGGGTCTCATCAGCCCATAACGAGGAGTCCCACATAACCACCTGGCTCCGTCCCCACACCCAGGTGGTATGCGTAATGCATTTTTCCTCTTTTTAAAAAGAAAAGTAGACTTATAAGGAGATCTGCTTCTCGATCACTTCTCATAATTGGAATTATTATTCTTAATAGACTTTTCACTAACATTATCCATTATGTAGATCTGAATTTATAATTAACACAACGCAGATCAGAGCTTGCATATGTACGAGACTCATTTATATACCGTATAACCTAATCAGACGTTTGTCTGATTTATCAGACAAGGGCGAGGTGAGCTTGATATTACTATTGATATTAATATTACGGCGGTTAAAAGGTTAAATACAGTTTTGTGGTCACCATCACTCAGCATACTTTAAATTACTTACATTAGCGCGAACTAGATGGTCCGTTGTCAAAATCATACAGCACACCTACCGATATATATGAGCTACTACTTGAACTTACAAGAATCGAGGATTGTATTATAATTAAAGGATCGAGTTATCCGTTGCTAGTTACGCTGCAACAATGCCTCAAAGCCGGTTTGTTGGGATTCACCTGCGGCGCACCGACCGGTTCCAACTCAAAAACACAACGTGGGGGTCAAACTAGTATCTCCTAGTTCAGCTGTCAAAGCTATTCTCATTCTCGTCATTTGAAAAACATTGTAAATTTCATTCCGTTCTCGAATGAAGATGGCCAGATTTGTCAAAATATGACAAACTTAAGCCATGTATGGCCACTTTGTTTTTGAACTCTATTGACTAGTATTAAGGTTCATATTTTAAATTCATTTTTGACTGTCTTACGCATTAGAGGGTTAACTTCACACATCACTTATGTGATTTGTGAAATGTGTTTCGTTACTTAATATCTCCGCTCCATCAGAATTTGACTTTATGAAATTATATATTTTTCACACTTGACAGTCCCAATCTTCATATTTGTCAATACAGGGTGAAACATGGGTCGTAAACAGTAATACGTTTTTGTAACAATTAAATGCGCCACAAGTTACTTAAAAATTTACAAATTTTTTTTTGGATTTGTATTTTTTAGGCTTTAGGATATCCAAAAGGATTTCTAAGACAAATTAATGGAATAATTTAAATTACCTCTTCAAACTGAAATAATTAATAACGGCAATTTTGTAATTTTGTGTAAAATTAAATGATATTTATTACATTTAACGTTTAAAATAGTTACCATTTCTGAAAAACACCTTAAAAATTATAAAAAATACAAAAAAAATGAATATTTCTAAGTAACTTGTGAAAAACGTATTACTGCTTACGACTCACCCTGTATAAACAGCTACCTATGTATTATATATGCACATGAAAATTGCTGCACAGATACTGAGTCTATAGGTTTTTGTTCAGTGACAGTGATATTAGGTTCAGGGTGAGTACACGGACTATGTATAAATAAGAAAGTAATTGGGAAACGTTACATTAAATCTCATCAATAAAACATAAGAAAAAAAACTCGGCATATACCGTACGTGCTATAGAGATATAATTATTACAATAATACATATATGGCGTGAGCGTTTTCGTCGCTATTGTTACTCAACCGCGGGTCTACTGCAATCGATTCATGGGAATGACACCCTTCTATCACTTTGAATACGGGTGTTTGTTGCATCAAGTGAGAGTTGCAGATACGAGGTTGTGTAAGAATAGCGGCGTAATGTCAGGTGAGTGTCGATGCCGTTTACTTCTTATTGGTGTGAGACTAACCGGTGGTATCGATTACGGCCACCCGCAATAAAAGTGGCCAAAGCAGTATAACAACCGATTTAACCAGGCTTGCGAGTGCTTATGGAGAAAAATTACTTGCTGAAGTATCACAATTATATGATACTGATAACCTGGATTAATTGAAACCCTAAGATATCTGTAGTTATGCAGAAAACGTTTAAATCATTCGATTCAGGATGCGACCAAAGTCAGCATCTTAAGTAAGATTGAATAAAAGATTTGTACCTTGTTCCGTTAAAACTAAGATTGTTTTTCCTTCTGAAATTTTAATTGACTAGTAATGTTTTTTTCGACTCACTATAATGTGAGCGAAACAGTTGCTGTCTACAACAATTACACATACGTAGTACTGTCCTAGTCGCACGCCGTGTACAGATTCGCATCATTGTGACGTCTGCCTTAGGAAATAATTAAAGACATTGTATTTAGCATATTTTGGGCTAATTTTTATCAAATCTTACACGCTACATGCATTTATGCTATTAGTTCAATAATTGCAAGTCTAGTTTAAAGAAAATCGCTTAAGATTTACATTAGGTAAATAGCAGACTAAGTGAAGTTAGAGTACTGGTTACAGCACTAACTGCGATCAACAGTGAATGCTCTCTTTACCCTAATTAGGTGTTGCTTACACTACCGATTCGATCTTGCCGATTATGTCTTTATTATGCAGTGCGTTATTGAGTTGAGAATGAGCGATACTGTTCAACGGTAAGACATACTTAGTTACTGTTGTAAAGGTGCATTCAGACCAAACGAGCATTCGCTATTCTAACCCCCTACTCTACGAAATTCGATCGCTACACAAAACGTGATTCGTTGATTTCGTAGAGTGGGGGATAGAATAGCGAATGCTCGTTTGGTCTGAATGCACCTTTAGAGAGTTTAGAGACAGAAATATTATAATCGAATTTAGACTTTCGTGAGACGAAACTTGTCGCGCGTAGTGAATAAATACACGTGAGTTTAACCGTTTAACTATACATATGTAGAGAAAGATGATGTTTTAAAAACATTATAACATCATTTTTTTCTCTTTGACATACTAGTATTCTACAATATGGTCCTTGGTAAACTATGTTTTATAAGTTTTATAACGTATGTATAACAAGAATAACATCCAATGTGGCAGCACCAAAAGATCTTGATTATGTGAATTATGTGAAGGACTATCGAGTAAGGCGAAAACTAATTATAACTATTAATTTCAGTTAATATGTACATCTTAAGGTAACAAGTTGTTATAAGTATTCGCAACAATGCCATATATTTAGTAAATTTTAAAGTAAAATTAGCAATATAACCTGTATTAGGTAAAAACTTAGACAAGATAATAAAGATATCCAGACTTGAAAGTATTCGTGGCTTATGTTCCACTAAATAGTTTAAAAAAGTAAAAATCAAGATAACCAGTGGAGCGAAAACCGTGACGGATCGATTAACTGCAGACCTGACTCATAAATTCATTATCATGACACTTTCAGACACTTTTTCATACCACGATGATGGCAAATACGCAATTGGTCTGGCGAGAGTAAGCGGTAAATAAATTTAATAAAAATGTTCTCCTCTTCTTTTTCTTCTACCTAGTGTTACCCCGGCCTTTGCCAGGATTTGCTTTCCTGCTACATTTCCTCCACTTTGCGCGATCCTGGGCATCTTCTACTGTAAGCCAGTTTACACTCATGTCAGCCTTCACGACATCTAGCCATCTCGCTTCTTTGGTCTGCCGCGGGCCCCCCCCCCCCCCTCCCCCCGACTAAAAACCCTCCCGCCAATGACTTGATATCAAGTCACAAATTTCAAAGTAAGTGCACCTTAATTTGACAATATAACTTGCACAAATGTTTACGTGCAATTCGTTGCTTGGCGTGGGTGGTACGCTAGTTTTGTTGTGGCGGCGAAAAGGTTAAATTTATGATGATGATTGGTTATAAAAGCATATTTGCAAACATTAAAAAAACTAACGAATGTATGTAGGTTTACGATTATGATGCATCTGGCACTGCACTCGTAAACACAACAATGTAAACCACATCATAAGCTATAAACTCTGAGAAATGTACCACATCAAACGAAACACAACTCCACTTTATAAGTATCAGCTATTTAATTTTTATCTAGCTTTGTAATTTGAATCTTAATCACCTTTTACAGGATTGTATTTCCATTAACAGATCTCGGTTAGATTTTGTTTTGAAAGAGCTGTTCAACTAAAAAGGGCATATTTTGTATGGAAATGGTATAAACATACGACCTTTAGCGCTGATATACGTATGTATCATGTGTGCGTTGGCTCTCATTCGTAGAAACTCCCGCGCAGGTTAAACAAACTCGTGGGATGGGAACTATCGCAATAAAATGCACAGAATCAGTCGCATATAATACTGTTACCTTATTTAAATCTACTAGGTACTTACTATTCAAAAGTATTTAAGTACCTGGGCGACCGAGCTTCGCTCGTTACTCTGTAAACACGTTAAATTATGAATTTATGACGCGAGATCAACTATTCGCTCCGGAAAAGCGCCAAATTTTTTTGAAATCTTTAGATTCTGAGATCCCCGAAAAATTTATGATTTCCATTAAGTACATTCATTGCATTTCAAAGTATCGAATAAAATAACAATGGAACATAATGAATGACAGTCAAATAAATAATAACGGTAACAAAGTATCATGAAGAGAATTCGACACTCAACTCAAAACGAAAATAACAGTCATAAAACTCATTGAAATGATTGCCAAAGCAATTAAACGGCCATTTCAACGAATTTCCACGGATAGCTTATTGATTTTTATGGAGATTATAAAGAACTTTCAAAGTAAAATAACTAAACCATACCTACTACTTGTACCTACTTAAATGCAACAGACCCGAAACCTAAACCCCTCGGCCACTCGGACTCAACAACCAGCAGGAATTTCTCGGGTAAGTATATGCAATATCTCCTTCGACCATACTCCAGGAAAAAAAAAAGATCCACAAAACTTGAAAATGGTATTAATATTAAAAATCAATCCTTCGCCTTAGTATTTTGGATTAGGGTATTCGATTAGATCAAAAATAATGAAACAAATTACATGCTCGAATAATCCCTTAACCCTATTTCGAAGCCCCAAAAACCACTTTAGGTAAATCTAGGGCAAACATTAGAACCGAAACTGTTACCTAACAATGTAGCATGTTGTGTCATGTCATGCTTTTCAGGGAGCAGACAAACATTGAAAGCATGTAGGTCAGACGCGGCCACTGTGACATCGATTACAAGTAGGTATATTAAAATTGGAATAGGTGCTTGTTGCAGACATATTCTAAGAATTTGATATTGATGATAAAGATGTAGATCGTCGTCGCGAACAATAAACTAATAATTATTAGTTTATTGTTTTATAATATTAACTAGTATTAAGTAGTACTAAAAATTATTAACTAGTATTATAATACTAGTTATACAAGTAAACACTCTTTTATAATGTGAGAAATATAAATAACTAAAATGAATGAGAAATTGGCTTCAATACCCGTTTTCGTGACCACTGTCAACGTTTACATTAAGAAAACGTTTAGCACTTTCAAAAAATAGAATGTTATGAAAACTATTTTAAAATTAACATAAATAATACACGTTTGAAATTTTCTTTTTCTTTTTAAGCATGTGCAGAAGAAAAAAAATTACTTGTCGAGTAACATTTAGATATTTACATTAATATAATTATTATGCTACATCACTTGGGGACACGGCAAGCGTTTATTACGAAGCCATAAGGTTCACCTGTCAAATTGGGACACGAAGCGAGTTAAATGTGTTCAAAATGCACTCGTAAACTTACAACTTCAGGATTTTATTACAACGGAATTGGGGCAAAGCATTAGTTCAGGCAAAGTACCTACGCAAAGTGGATTAATCTTTGAACTAGTATGTCAAAACAACCATTCATTTTATAATTTAACTTGTAATTCACGTCGTTGCAAATCTAATACTGTATGAATAATATTAGCAACAGTTAGGCACTTCAAAATTATTTCTTGTATCTATAAAATATTTTTCCCCTCACTAGCTCGTAAAGTGCTCGTTTATTCTTTAATACGAACGTGTAAAAACGCACATTATTCACTTGTGTGGCAAAGTAATGATCTTGGTTTTGGAATAACGAAACGTAAAATGCTCATGGAAATTGTTCCATATTAATGATAATTAAATAATTTGTTTGAGAATTTAGTGTAAAATACAAACCTTTATATAATATGATGATTTTAACATATAAATCCTAAAATTCCATAAGTAACAATTGTTTTAGTGAATGATGATAAGATGACTAGATGCAATCACAAAACGCAGAAAATGTCAACGTCAACTGTTGAGTACAGCGTACCCAGCATTGCCTGTCGACAGCTCCAGTTGGCAGAGCTCGGATACACGTGGGCCGATCTACTGATGAGGTGGGCTGGAACGGCAGGAGGGCTTTTTCTGATTAATAGGCAGGATCCATTTTTCTTCCTTTTATTGTTCCTCTCTTGGTGGAGGTCAGCTTGACACTGCTCCATACAAAACGCGTCGCGTATATATACATCACTGGCTGTGATTTTCAGCCAATCGTCAAAACATGTCGACCAATCAAAAAGCAGCTTATTTCTGTTTCATGAAATCTAAGTCTGTTCCGTTCACTAATTCAATTGGTAGGCAAATGCTGCGCGCTGATTGGTGGACTTCACATTGTTCGATTTATACTAGCCTACTTTCGCTAAGTTCTAAATACATTTACCTAATTTTAATCAATCCATGCCGTAATGTTTACATTCATTGTTTGTAAATATATCCTACACGTGGTTATCCAACGTTTACAACAAAAACACATGCGGAATTGTTTACATTCTAAACAATAGACGTTCGGATCTCTCTATTGTTCTCGGTTTACCTGCAATGTTTTGGGTTAAAACCTTTATTTTAAACATTGCGTTGGGTTATTGACCCAGGGGTCCATTGCATCATTTGAATAGGTAGCTGACCTATATTTAACGGGTTATACAGTTACATTTCTTACGTTAATTAGGTTCTGGCGAGGTATCAAATGGTTCATACATAGTACAAAATGCGACATTTTAAATCTTATACGCTAAGTTCAGGCAGACAATATTAGCCAATAGGCGACTTCTAGGTTCTGTTCATACATTTTGCGTTCATGAAATTACTTATACGTTACTGATTACTTATATCTAACTTAATTACGTGAGGATCATTTATTTACATGATTTATCTTATTCCTAGGCGTTCATTGGTCGTGACGTCGTGTCGCTAACATTTGTCCTCCTCCGTCGCAAGACGCCATGTTGCATGGGTAGCGACACGATCACGGAGTCGTCGTTGATGCGGTCGTCGGGCTCTGGGGGGCAGTGCAGCTCTGCGTCTCGCCGGCTGGTACCACGACGGCTATTTTGCAGGTGGGGCGCCGCATTACGCCATGCAGGGTCTTGACGTCAGCGGAGCGTGTTCTGCCGTCTGGTCCACGGTGCGTAGCTACGACGATCCTCTTCGGCCACGTGTTGCGAGGGCCGTTAGGGTCCGCGATTATTACGATGTCTCCCGGCTGGATCTGACGCCCGCCGCTGGCTGAAGAACCGCGGGGTGCTAGTAGCGGGTAGACTTCTTTGACCCATCGCGACCAGAAGTGGTCGGCGAGGGCTTGGGCTGTTCTCCACTTCTTGTTGTCATCTTCTTCACAGGGTCCCAGTATAGGAAGATTGGCAGCTCGCAGTAACAAGAAGTGATTCGGTGTTAAAGTCTCAGGCGCGTTCGGGTCCACTGAGACATGTGTGAGTGGTCGTTGGTTCACTATATATTCTACTTCGGCCAATACGGTGTTAAATATCTCCTCTCGTGGTGCCTTGGTGTGTAGAGTGTACGCCATTGCTGATTTGATGGTGCGTACCATCCTCTCCCACGCTCCTCCGGCAGATGGGTTACCAGGCGGGATGAACTTCCACTCCATCCGTTGTTGTAGACCGTAGGCTCGAAGTATAGGTAGCCACTCCTTATGGGCTTCTTGGAGTTCAATGGCCGACGCTCTGAAGTTCGTTGCGTTATCTGAATACATAACGCGGGGCCACCCACGTCGCGCCGCGAATCGGCGTAACGCGAGTAGCGCGCTGTCGGCGGAGAGGCTGTGCACGGATTCCAGGTGCACCGCTCGTGTTGTGAGACAGGTATAGAGAGCGATCCATCTCTTCTCTCTTCTGCGTCCGATGGTGACATATACAGGGCCCGCATAGTCCACGGCTGCGCAGGTAAACGGTCGTTCGTATGCCGGTGTTCGTTCAGCTGGTAAAACTCCATGCGGCTGTACGCGTGGCGTCGCTCGGCGTAAAATGCAGATTGCGCAAGTTCGGGCGATGGACTTTACGACGGGTCGCAGGTGCAGAATCCAGTACTTCTGTCTCAGCTCGTTCACGATCGCTTCGTTGTGTATGTGCGATCAGTAAGCGCGTATACACATCCCGTCCGTCAAGTATAACGGGGCTTGATGCAGTGTATTTAACTGGAGCGTTTCCTAGACGAGTCTTCATTTTCATTAAACCATCGCGGTCGATTTCAGGTGCTAATTGATATAATCTCGATCTTTTATCAATTTCTTCGCCGCGGCTGAGTGCTCGTAGTTCGTCAGGAAAGCTTCGACGTTGACTATTTTGTTGCCACATGTGTTCCGCTCGATGTATGTGTGCAAGTTCTAATTTCTTCGTTCGGTCGCGACTTCGCAGCTTTTCTATAAATAGCAACACATAGGCTGTGCTATTAATGAGGCGTTCGTAACTGCTGAAGCGGTTGATGTCTGGTAATACTGATGCTGGGTCTCGTTCTGTTCGTGTAGCATGAGTCATAGCGGTCTTGATGTTCTTGCGTTCCGGTAGGTTCTCTCTTTCAGTAGCGGTGACGTCGTTCGGGTTCTGTGGCCAATCTCGTTCGGGTAACCGCAGAAATGCCGGTCCTTGGTACCACCGATCGTCGATGGTGATGCGCTGGCTCGGTTTACAGCGCGTTCCATCGTCCGCCACGTTGAAATTAGTCGGCAACCATCTCCACGATTGTCGGCTTGTAAGTTCGGCGATCTCGGCTATACGGTGACTGACAAACGGTCGATATTGTCGTGCGTCATCCCGTAGCCATGACAACGTAGTTTTTGAATCCGTCCAGTATGTGATGTCATCTGCAGTGTAGCGCTGTTCTTTCAGGATAGTTTGAGCGAGGCGCGCGGCGATCAAAGCAGCGCTCAGCTCCATCCGTGGCACCGATAAGATCTTCAATGGTGCGACTCGCGTTCGACTTGCGGCTAGGCTGACGTGCACGTCATTTCCGACTTCAGTGCGCCAGTAGGCCACGGCGCAGTAGGCTTCGGTACTTGCGTCGGAGAAAACGTGCAGCGTTCGACGTGTCGGATCCCTCGGCGAGTCGTACTGACGAGGTATTCTTAGTTCGGCGATGTATTTCAGGGCTTTCAGCCACTGAAAAAATGCTTCGGTGTCTTCTCGTTCTAACTCTTGATCCCAGTGCGTGCCCTTCGCCCAGACACGCTGCAGCAAGATCTTAGCGCTGATCACATACTGCGAGATGAGTCCTAGCGGGTCGTAGACAGACATAACTGTAGATAGGACTTGTCTCTTCGTTGGCGCTCGATCGCAGTTCTTGATGTTCTCTGGCACGCGTAGTAGCTTCGTGTTAAAGCTAAGCGTGTCTGTGCTAGGGTCCCACACCATGCCTAGCACCTTCTGAGATTTTTCGCCTAGCATCGTCGTAGGTTCGCTTGATCGCAGTTCGTTCGGTAGTTCTTCGATCAATTGACGATTGTTGCTAGCGAAGCCTCGCAGGTTGAATCCTCCCTCGGCGTGTGACTCGCGTACTTGCTTAGTAGTTCGATGCAAGTCCTCCTCGGTTTCATAGCTAGCCACGTAGTCGTCCATGTAGTGGTTGTTCTTGATATCATAGACTGCCTCGGGGTATCTCGTTCGGTTGTCTTCGGCGTTCTTGTTGCGTACAAGATGCGCTAAACATGGGCTGCTCACGCATCCGAACAGCACCCGTGTTAACTTATAGATGTGCGGCGTGCGGTCTCGTTCGTTATTCCTCCATAGGAATAGCTGGCTGGCTTGATCTTCGTGCTTCAGATGTATTCGCATGAACATATCTTGAATGTCCGCTGTCACGGCGAATGGATTCTCTCTGAAGCGCAGCAATATTCCCAGCAGGCTCTGAAGAAGGTCTGGACCGCAGAGAATGAAGTCGTTGAGACAAAACCCTTGACATTTTGCCGCAGCATCGAAGACAGCACGCATTTTTTGCTTCTGTAGGTTAACTACAGGAAAATGCGGTAGATAAAAGGTAAGATCGCTGACCGGCGGCTCGTTCAAACGTACGGCGTAACCCTTTTCGATTAAAGCTCTTATTTGCTTGCAGTAATCTTCGGCGAACTTCGGGTCGCGTCTCATTCGCGATTCAAGGTTCAATAACCGCGAATGCGCCGTAGTGTAGCTGGCCGGTAGTTTGACGTCATCTGTAGCCCACAGCTGTCCAACTTCATAATGATCTTCATGTTTCACGACGCTCGAATTGAAAAGGTCGACAGCTCGTTGATCCGCGGGCTTGACGTTGTCTTTGCTCGAAACTCCCAAAGCTTCTATCGCCCAGTGTTTCTTTAATTGTTCATCGAGTTCCTGATCTTGTTCTACGCGACAATGCAGTACAACTTGCTCGTTCGTTCTGATTATCTTCGGCCGGAATCCGAAGAAACACCATCCCAAGCGGCAGCGTATGGCGGCGGGATCGAGTTCGCCTGCCATCCTTATCTCGTGCGGTATGCATAGCTGCCAGTGGTCGCCTCCGATGAGCATTTGCGGTACTCCCGTAGTGTAGCATTCATCGGCGAGGTCCTTGAGATGTTCATACTTGATCATATCAGCTTTATTTATGATCTGGCTGCGTAGTCCGATTCCGCGTACTGTTCGCAGCGTGATGTCGTAGCCTGTCCCGCCTCGTGCTGACCGTATCTTCGCCTTAACGGTAGCTGTGTTCGTTCGGTGCGCGATATCGCCTATACCGCGCACGCATAGCGGTGAAACAGGGCCAGACAATCCGATCTGTTCGGCGATGTCCTCCTCGATAAGGCTCAGTGTCGAGGCGTCGTCCAACATCGCGAATATATGTGCTTCTCCGCCCGGGCCGCTCACGGTGACGGGCAGTACTTTGAGTAGCACATTAGCAGGTTCGATCTCCGAGGTAACGTATATGCGAGCGGTATCTGGATCATTCTGCTCGTTCGGTGCATGTGTTATCTCGGCCTGCGTGGCGCGCGGCGCGCGCGTGGTGGGGGCGTGGCCTGTCCTCTCTCCTATAGAGTACACCGGCGCGGTCGTAGTTAGATGTACTGCGGCTTCAGTCTGTATTTCTTGCTTATCCGCGTGTAGCAAGCGGTGATGGGGATGCGGACAGCCTGGTACGTCGCATCTCTTCGCTCGGCAGTACTGGCGCTGATGTTTGTCGTTGAGGCAGCGAAAACACACCCTGTTCAGTCGCGCCCAGTCCCATCTCGCTCCGACGGGTTGGGCAGCTAATTTGCGGCAATCTGTCGTTCCATGGGTTCCTCCGCAATATAAGCAGATTGCACGCGGGTTCTTCGTGGTGGCGTTCATAGTGTATACCACTTTCGAGGGCAACGGCTGCGACGAGCGCGACTGGGACAGAGCAGGGCGGGCAACCGGTCGGTTCGTGTTGCGCTCATACCGCGCCTGCGCTGACACGGCGTTCGATGTCGCGGTAGCAGTCCGTCGCGATGTTAGAGGGGCTCTGGCGTGCGAGTATTTCATTTCCTGCTCGCTCTCGTACATCAGGAAGTCCGACAGCTGGATTATTTCAGCTTCGTCTGAGTAGCGGTGTGCGCGTGCGTAGTCACACCATCGGCTTCGTAGATGGGGGCTCAGGCGGTCGGTGATTTCCCTTATTAACATAGGATTATCAGCGTAGTGACGGCGGTCGATATCCATTACTGTAGATACTATGTTTGCGATCTTGATAGCGAAGTTATTTAGGTCATGCGCTGTCGGCCCGACGGTAGGCAGCCGACGTAGGTCTTCTAGTGCTTGGTCGAGTAGTATTTCGCTCCGTCCGTACTGTTTCTTCAATATGCGCATGATGAGGTCTGGACGAGTAGCTGTAGCCAGGACGAGCTGGACGCAAGCCTTGGCTTCTCCTTTCAGCGCCACTCGCAGTCTCGCCACGTTCTCGTACTCGGTAAACTTGTATCTTGTCGCTGTCTCGTTGTATGTGTTATAAAAACTGCGCCACTCGCTGACATTACCATAGAAAGCAGGTAATTCGTATATTTCTTTCGGTGCAGGTCTCGCAGCCCTCTGCATTTTTTCAAATATCTCGAACATACTGGCGGCGATGCTCTCCTGTGTCGAGATGTGCGTTCTTGGAGTTCTCGCATCCGGACTCGGCGAACGCGAGTACTGTTGCCTCCTTCTCGCGGAGGTCTTCGGTTCGGGGGTGAACGGCCTTTCACGTTCATAGGCTCGCTCGGGTTCAGGCGAGAGTGACCTTTTCCGTTCGCGGGTCCTCTCTAGTTCGGGGCTCGGCGATCGCTCAGCAGGCCTCCTCGTTCTCGGAGTCTCGAACATCGAGCGTGGTTCAAGGTTCGGTGCTCGACGTTTCGATGCCGGCTCGCGTGTCTCGTACGCCCAATCCTCTGGTTCATAATTCCTCGTAAGCGCCTCAGGTTCCGCGGCCTCGATCCCCAGCCGCAACGCTTCGAGTTTTTTGTTCAATGCTTCCGCTTTGCTTAGAAGTCTTCTTTGTTTTCCTCGTAATTGTTGCATAAGTTCAATGCCTTTGTTCCATGGTTCTATTGTTCGGTGAGGTGCGAAGGATACTTGTCTCGTTCGGTCATCCTCGCGAAGTTCCCGCTCCGTATAAGTTCGTACGGAGTCGTCGTTCGGCGCGCTCGTTGGCGCTATAGCGCTTGCGGCACGTGTGTCCGGCGCCGCGGGCGCCGAGCGACTAACTGTGCGCGCAGGATCTAGCGCTCGCTCGAGTGTAAGCGTTCCCCCGTCGGCCGGTTGCGATGTGGGCGGGGCTAATGGCTCGCTCCCCTCCATATGCCCACGTGCGTCACCGGCCTCACTGGTGTCAGTGTTACTGAGTTCGTCCTCGGTGCGCGAGGCTCTGGCTCGCTTCATTTCGGCGGCCTCCGCTCCGGCCGCTAGAAAGCGTCTTCGTTCTTCATCGTCGTGAATCGACGACATTGATCTCGTCGTGATTCTTCTTCCCGTCATCGCTGCGGTGCTAAGGTTCCGGGTTCGTGCACGCAGTCGATGTCTCAGGTTCAGTCTGAGGGGTCCGGGAACACGATGCGGAGTTTCAGTAGATCGGTCGCTGCGTGTATCCGCTGGGTCAACCATCCGTAGTTCGGTCCGAAGTAGTTGACGTTGCTCGCGAAGGTTCGGACTGGTTCGCTATCCGACGCTCGAAGGACCAAAAATGTTGAGTACAGCGTACCCAGCATTGCCTGTCGACAGCTCCAGTTGGCAGAGCTCGGATACACGTGGGCCGATCTACTGATGAGGAGGGCTGGAACGGCAGGAGGGCTTTTTCTGATTAATAGGCAGGATCCATTTTTCTTCCTTTTATTGTTCCTCTCTTGGTGGAGGTCAGCTTGACACTGCTCCATACAAAACGCGTCGCGTATATATACATCACTGGCTGTGATTTTCAGCCAATCGTCAAAACATGTCGACCAATCAAAAAGCAGCTTATTTCTGTTTCATGAAATCTAAGTCTGTTCCGTTCACTAATTCAATTGGTAGGCAAATGCTGCGCGCTGATTGGTGGACTTCACATTGTTCGATTTATACTAGCCTACTTTCGCTAAGTTCTAAATACATTTACCTAATTTTAATCAATCCATGCCGTAATGTTTACATTCATTGTTTGTAAATATATCCTACACGTGGTTATCCAACGTTTACAACAAAAACACATGCGGAATTGTTTACATTCTAAACAATAGACGTTCGGATCTCTCTATTGTTCTCGGTTTACCTGCAATGTTTTGGGTTAAAACCTTTATTTTAAACATTGCGTTGGGTTATTGACCCAGGGGTCCATTGCATCATTTGAATAGGTAACTGACCTATATTTAACGGGTTATACAGTTACATTTCTTACGTTAATTAGGTTCTGGCGAGGTATCAAATGGTTCATACATAGTACAAAATGCGACATTTTAAATCTTATACGCTAAGTTCAGGCAGACAATATTAGCCAATAGGCGACTTCTAGGTTCTGTTCATACATTTTGCGTTCATGAAATTACTTATACGTTACTGATTACTTATATCTAACTTAATTACGTGAGGATCATTTATTTACATGATTTATCTTATTCCTAGGCGTTCATTGGTCGTGACGTCGTGTCGCTAACATCAACATTGTCAAAGAATATTATAGGTTATAATCTTTATTTACCGACTCGAACACGCATAAAAATATTAAACTAAACAACTTTCAGGGTGTTCTGTTATAATTTTGTAAAAATAATGAATGAGAATGATTTAATAATGCATTGGCGTTGGTGTGCAACTACAGGAATGTGTTAAAATCGTGCTGCGTTTACTTTTTCGTGGTAAGTTTACTGCGACAAAATCTTGCATTAAATACATGATGCATTTGGAAAATTATTATCACTAACCCGATGATGATTGTAATGTGAACAAATAATTACCTTTTTCGAGTTTCCTCGCTATAGTGAGGGGAAAAGTTTTGTGTTACACACGGGTGCAAATGTATTTTACTTCTCGTATGTTAAAACACTCGCTGCTCAGGATTCTATTTTAGAACCACTCGCTTCGCTCGTGGTTCAACTATAGAATCCTTTCGCTTGCTCGTGTTTCAATTTCATACTCGCGGGTAAAATACAACTTTGCACCCTTGTATAACAAATAACTATTATTAACTTGGTCTGTATTTTATCACTATTTTTGTCATTTGATGTGTATTTTATATTTGTATTTCACTTTAAACTTTTTGTCTGTATATGGGTGTGCTGCCTGAAATAAAACTTTATTTATTTTATTTTATTTTATTTTTATTTATTTTTTTATGTTCATTATGTAGTGTTTAGTCGTGAAAAAGATGCCATAATTGTATTTCTAAAATGATGTTATACTCTAGAAGATTACACTAGGTACTTTCAACGTTAGAAGTATTTTTCAATAGTCTATTCCAACGGAACAGTCGTGACAGAAAGGGCGATAACTTCGGGATTGTACTCGTTGTGTTGTGGGATAAGCGTTATAAAACGTTATAAAACTTAACTATAAGCGACGCCGTAGAACTATAGTCCAGTCAATAACGATTGTTACGACAGATGTTGATAAGAAAAATGTGGTGATAAGATAAAATCCATTTATATCCCTTAAACGTGATTACTGTTTTGTCCCATCCGGTATTATTTTAATATTTTGGGTCTTAATGGCAATGTGACAATGTAATTATAAGTTACCTAAACCGTAAAATAAGACATTTGACCGAAACGACACCAGACATAAATAATTATTATCTGCATAACACGCGTTGATAGGGACGGATTTAGTACCCACGCCGAGAAATAAGCAATATATTGCATTTTTTTATAGGTGGGAAAAGAGCAGACTGATCGCTTGATGATAAGATAAGCAATTACCGTCGCTAATGAATATCTACAACACCAGCGAGGTAACGAGCGTTTACAACATAATACGACGAACCATGATTCAGTCCAATATTTTCAATATTTTTGTACGGTAGTCAGTGTACTCGAACAATATTATCATATTTTCCAACTGTAGGTATCCTTTAATGACAGCTCTCGTTTAAATATCGATTTCAATACCAAGTGACACGCTAATCCGATCTCGATGACTGGACTACAATGTACAATCCACGTGAAAAGGCACTTTTATCTCGCTTATCATCTGACAATAGAAATCAAATGTTATCTTCACATACATCTTGATACCAGTGATAATAACCGAACCGGCTCAGTCAAACGATAGCTAGTTTTCGAGATGATTCGTTATAATTTTTAATACATTGTTTGAAAGGTATATTATTGCTAAAATTGCACGATGCTCGTATTGTCTTAATTTGTCGCCAATTAACCTATTAGCATCTCTTGCACCATTCACAATTTATGTTATCTATCAGCCAACCCCAAAGGTTAATAGTATAATACGGGCGAAGCTCTTAACCCCTCGTATGCGTCCTGTCAAATTAGGTTACTGAAAAAGTGACCTTGACACTTAAAACAATAAATTGAAATTCCCACGCACGGATCCGTGCCTAAGCATACGAGGGGTTAAGTGGTGTTAGTTTACGACATAATAAGTACATTCAAATAACTTTTACTTAAAATCAGAGCAACAAAATTTTCCATACAAAATAATTCGGCGCGCAATGTAAAGCAACATACGCGAGTTAAGCACTCGTTGACAGCTAATTTCAAAAGCAGATGACATAACTGCCAAATCAACAATAACAAATGTTCGTACCTACATTGCTGGTCCGATAATCTTAAAAAAATTCTGTGGGGTCTAAATTAAGAGTAACTTTAAAAAAACCTTGTAATCCATGATTACACTAATGAATCCCATGCCTGGTTTAATTGATCGCCCGTATTAGATTTACACACTGTAGAGTGAATGTACCATTAAGTACGTTAGACATAATGATTTTCTTTTTGTATCACAAAAATTACATAAATAAGCTTATGCAAACCTAATCCATGTGTATCTTTAAGCTTTCAAAATTCTATCAATCTCCTCCAGAATCAAGTTTAACCCCTGGAGTGCCGAGTGACAGATCCGTCACAAGACATTTGGACTCAGTTTCAAATAAAGTCACATCATCATGCAAATAGGCTACTTGACCCATTTTTAAAGTCTGTCTTATATTATTAATCAATATCTGATTAACGGAAAAAAAATATAAATATATTTTTTCACGACCTAGAAAACCGCAAAATTATAACTTAAAATTTAAACTTTCGTTACCGCGCGAAAACGATAATAGCCATGTTAATGCTTAGATTATCTGTGGTGTGACGTCACTCAAACCGAAAACAAACATTTGACATGTCACTTATGTCAATGTCACAGCAAAGCTACATGCCTACATGTCCATGACGAATTTCACTCGTAAAAGATTCGACATGAAGTTAGTTTAAGATCCTATGACGTCACATCATGGCCGACACCGTTTTCAGAGTACGAAATTTAAAAAAATAAAACAAATTTTTCAATAAAAAATATGTACCCATCAAACACTTTTAATACACCGTAATCGAAAAATATTGATCTTTTCAATAATACTACAGAAAATAATATTTTTTTGCACTAAATTTGATATGAGTCAAGTAGCCTATTTTGTGATAGCAGCGTTCCAGGGGGTTAAGTCAGGGTTTGCAAATTACTATAAAACTTTCCAAACAATGCATTTGGACGTATGTAGTTATGCAAAACGGAACCAACTCTAGCGAATACATTTCAGCGACCGATTTAACGCTAACAGACGGTTCGGTGCAACCCACTACTAGTCCGAGCAGTCCAGCTAGTCCGCTGGAGGCGAGCCGTCGCCGCTCACCGGTGGCCCTACCATGAGCTGACGCTACGTTATTAACGCGCGTGTACTTTCTTTTCCTCTATTTTTCCTTCTATTATAAGTATACCTCGATATTTTTCTAGCAGCAACGAGAGATTGACAAAATTTAACATCGACATAACTCTTATCGATGAATACACCCTATTCTCATAAAGATACTAACTTCGTAAAATAAGGTAACCACGAAATACAGGACCTGTTTAGGCTTTTAAATATCTAATACTTCATATCAATTATTTCCTATGGCGTTAGAGTATATGTTATTTTATTAGTCTTAGTTCTTTTGATGAGTACTCAATACAAGAGATAAGAAAATGTATCGTTTTTAGGCACATTATTTATTTATTAAATTTATTTATCGACCAAAAGATTGATTTATAAGACTTATCGATAAACAGTTATGTCGATGTTTGATTGTGTCAATATCTCATTCCTGCTAGAAAAATATCGAGGTATGATTATAAGTTTCAGCATATTATACTTTTCATGTTTATGTAGATGACCAAAATCGCAATCTTTCTTCGTTTGACTGTCACTTCATCACTTCCTATTTCTTCTTCTTAGGATATCTATATTTGTTATTCTTGCGGTCCAGGATAGATTCAACATACGCCTGTATAGCCACATTTCAAACGCGTCTATTGAAAATAGAGGGAAAACTGGGAAAGGGAAGAATGTTGACCTGGCCCGATAACATCAAGAACTGGACCAACATCAAGGACGCGGTCACGCTGACAAGGTGGGCCAAGAACAGAGAAGATTGCAAAGGCATCGACTCCCGATAGGGCATGGCAACATAAGAAGAGACTTTCTATTCGGCTCGCTCACACCAATAATATTATGCGAGTACGAGCGGGCAGGATAGAAAATAAACGCGCGTTAAAGCAGCGGCAGCTCATGGTAGCAACATCAACATCATCTGCCTATGTTAGTCCACTGCTGGACGTAGGCCTCTCCTATTAACTATGCGTATAGACGCATTAGGAGGTAAATGCCCATAATCGCCACGCTGGGCAAGCGGATTGGCGATCGCAGTAATGTGTCCACTATGATGACGCTGCTGCGCATCATCAATCTTGTACAATGGTCAGTAATACTTAAATCCCTTAGTCGACTCTTGCGACACCCGCAGGAGGAGTTGGGGCTCATGGTAGGGCTACGGGTTATTCTCGGCGGGATTTGTTTGACGCGCTGATGCGTTGGCCCCGCTGCACGCTGCGCTAGCGCATTCTGTTCCAGCCGCTTGCAGAGCTCTTGATTCGCAAAGAGAAATGATTTTCTGACGCTAGTTACGAGGCTAAGTGTCAGGGAGCTGATCGCCTCATTTATTTAGGAGTAACATTTTATGCGATAAAACTGCTCAATCCTGTCAATACTAAACGAAAACTAGATATTCTAGGGGAGGTAGGGTAAAAGTAGAATAAATCTTACTCCATATCCATATATTATTTTAAATAAGTTAAGAATACTTACTATCACTAGATACTAAACGAAATAAAGCAGAAAATGGTTTTGATCCTAAATAGATAATGCTAACTAATTGGGTTGGCCTGGAACGCGCCATAGAATGAAAATAATAGTTTTAGGCTTACGTCCTAAAATGCCGGTCGGCTGAACCCAATGGACGTGGATGGCTAATATTTGCATTGCATATAATATAATACATATACAGGGTTAAATATAAGTCGTAAACAGTAATACGTTTTTCTAACTCTATAAACAACTAGCAAATAAATGCCCTACAAGTTACTTAGAAACAGTCAAGTATTTTTTTTGTTGCTTTTTTAATTTTTAAGGTGTTTTTAAGAAATTATAACGGCTATTTGTAAATCTCCATCTCGGAAGTCGTTTATTTTTGGTTATAGGCTTATGGATGCCGAAAGCTCGCCAGCGGTCGACAAGCGATGGCAACGACGCCCCGTCGCCTACGCAACTGTGCTATAACCGTGCTTTTAGCTTATATTGCACACACGACCAATTTTTGTCGGAAATGGTGGGCCTGGCTTTATTAAAAATAAATTTTGAAAATTTTTCTCTGCCACTAAAACAAAGGCGTTATTATAGTTACTGAGACAAGTCCTCGAAATTTGTTTTCGAAGTTCGCGTTAGGGTTGCGGGATTCGAACATTTGTGAGTATCTGGAAGTTATAGGCCCGATCAGAGTACCTATTATGAAAACTTGTACCAAATAGTACCACTTTACTAGAGATGTACTACGAAAATTTGTTTGATGGATGTCAAATGCATTCTAACAGCATTGCATTTGCATTCATCATTAAGATTCGGTAGTAAAAACAGTAGTATGGAAAAGGTCGAGAGTTTTTAATTTATTTATCTATTTTATTCTTCTTAAGCCAGAACGTTCTCGAAGAAATTAAAACAGGACCATCAAGAGAGTAACATAATTAAATCTTCACAAAATGCATATTTGTATAGGTTGCAATAATAGTAGAAGTTACTATATTTCGGTCGAGAGCTCTGTATGATGTATTATAATTTAATAGTCCATGATTGTAAGCATAAAATTTAACAGGAATTTCACAAACCTAATTAAAATGGCTGGAAATTATTACCGGCCTTAAAACTTCTATTTGCAGGCTTAATGCAAGAATTGCGGGTTTAATGGCTGAGGACTAGTTCGTCCGGTTCGCAGCACTAAAACTGAAATAGATTTAATGAACCTGGAATCTGATTCGATTGGGTTTTCAAATTCTAGATCCTTCTGCAGTTTTAACCCTTACCTAACAGGGCCATCATAATTTTTTTTTTACCTAACCCATTATTCATAAAAGTCTCCTAACTTACCAAACCGTATTGTTTGTCCCTTTCGGTCTTAATAATAATTATATACTTCAGACGAAATGCAGAACCGATACTTAACTAAGCAATTTCACCATCTCCAAGAAGTTTGAATACATAACAGGCAGTGTTTTTTTTTATTTACGACTAATCATAGCAAGATTTTGCGCCCACATTTTCATCTAATTTTAAAGGTATTTTTTATACTTAATTCACGAGTTTTAATTCAAAATCCTAAGATATTTAGACGTGCATAAAAGTTTAAGAATAAGTAGTTTGAAAAAAAAACTGTTAGGGAGAAATTAATATTTAGAAGGATACTTACCTTAATATAGTCTCAGGGGAATAACCGAATAACCCGAAAGTGAAAAAAAAATGTTATTTTATAATATGACGATATGTAACGGTACTACTATATCGCGCCATCACTTCTCACGGTACGCAGCTCTGCTACCGCAGACCATTGACGCCTCCAACATACGCATTTCCAACCTTTTTAAACGGGAGGATTCTCATGCAAAAACACCATCAACACGACAATAATTAAGCAAGATCCGCCATGTTCCTACAAATCGAACATTATCGCATGCTTGCGTGTGCCATGGTGAAAGTGCACCGTAAGTCACGACCATAACTTAAAGAAGACTTATGCATCAACAGCTAACCATACACTTACGCCCTTCCAGCGTCAATCTTCTACAATTTGATTCGCAATCGCAACCAACTAGTTATTGGATTCTTTAATTGGTTTTGGGTTCAGTGCCCTTAGGAGACAATCATTGGAAAACCAACCGTGCTTACCTACTTTATTTCCAAAAATAGAGGTAAAGTCAATTGAGATCACTTCCAATTCCAATCTATCGGCAAAGCGCAAACAAATCCAGTCTACATTACTTCTTATTTTATTCTTATTTGAAGTAAATGGAAGAATATTGTTCAGAGTCTTAGGTATTACCGGGGTCCAAAGAAAATCTACCTTGCGAAATCCAGCTTAATTCCACTATTATCATTATACTCGTATTTGTCAAGTCATTCGTCAGGATTGCTTAGTAGTAGGTATCTTGTTCAAATATCTGTCTACAACCGCATTAAATTACTAAAAATATGTCACGGTTAGTGTCTACTGTCATATCACGACGTTGTCGACCTCACAGCTACCCACTAAAAACAACAGAGCATAGACGTACCTAATAAGAAAATCACACAAACGTCAAATTACTCATGTTTTTCGCTGCGCTCGCCATGTTTATCAATAGGTACATAATTCAATTCCTTGAAAAGTGCTAAGTGTTTTGTAAAGTGAACGTTGAGAACATCTACATTTTTGCACCTTATGCCATTGTAATTAGAAGAAAAATGTGTTTACCAGGCACAAGTGACACTTGGCTTATTTTAATAGCCTGCTGTATTTGCAAATGTTTAAACTGCGTAGTCATATTTCGCCAATACTAGGTTTTTGTTTACTCACTCAAATATTATAGCAGAACAAATGTGAATTTAAATTTAAATTACATTGCAGACTAGGAGTAACATTACTCATTAGATTTACCATTGACAATAATGATCTTTGATGGTTTGTTAACAAACACCATTCCACATTCACCACCATACCACCAACGCACATGTGCTCTTATCACAAGTTGCCTAGGCTATGCCCCCTGGCAGGGAATGCCTTAACTGGATGCTATTCATTGGTGGTGATACTGGTGACAATTCGGAAATTTCTCAATTCAGAGAACCTTACGGCTTTATATACGAGGAAGACTTTTAGAAGTCAAGTGAGTTTTTCAATAACACAATTCCATTTTTAGAAGCTTTTATCTGTTGTAGTTTCTCCTATCCCACTGTTTTACGGGAATCAAATCTTGCGAGTTAACTTTTCAACCACTTCCCGGCTACCGATTGCGCTACACAATACACATGTGTACGCAATTCGGATGACAATTATCGTCGGCTGACAAGCAAAAGTCATTATAAAAACTATCACTACTCTTAGCAACGTTGTATGTCTGTACTGAGATACGAGCTTTATTTCAAGTAGGTATTTGTTACTTAGTGAGTTTTGCTTGTCAACCGACGTTAATGCAGTATATCATATATATTTGACCAGCGTCAAATGGAGTCAGAAGGTGGCCACAGGAACTTGGGAACGAAACAACAAAACCTTATAAAGTTTGGGCTTGTTAGACTCGTCTTAGTAAGATGAAATTACTAAAGAAATTACAGACGCAAATTAAAACCTTGTCACGTATGTACCAGAAAACCGATTGTAGGTGATAACTTATAAAAAACGTTTCGATCGCGTTTACGTTTTCATCGTCATTTGTATGAAATTGACGATGAAAACGTTAACGCGATCGAGATGTTTTTTTATAAGTTATCACCTACACTCGGCCTTCAGATATGAGGATAAAAAATATGAACATATTTTTACAGTTTACGCCAAATAGTGCCACCTCTTGCCACCCCATTAGCGGCGCTCACTCAAATAAGGGTGCACTGTCTTGCACGTTTTAATTGCCTTAGGTACACTCTGTTGCACAAGAAACTAGCGTGCATTATGCACTTTCTATTTTGGTGTGTTATTTTCTTTGGCCAGTAATTAGATCCACGTTACATGGGTTTATGTAAGTGCTATTAAATGTGTAACCACAAATTATCGGCTTCACTGCAAGTAATCTAATTATAGTTTTGAGTGCGCTAAATTGAAATAAAATAAATATTGCCTCTGAACAGCGGAGTAGCTTGAGATGAGCGAAGGAATGTACGGGTGTTTTTTACCCAAAAGAAAGCGAATGTCTTCGTTACAGATTCGACAATAATTGTGAGCGTTTTCGTATTAAACACATCAATTTGTCGATTATGTAGCATATGGACGGAATTGGCTTGTGTGAATACATTTAAACGTCTAAGCGCCCTGGCAAGCGACATAATGGGATGATTTTAGTAAACCACTCACAATTGTTTCATAATTATGTCGGTCTGTTCAGCAGGCCTACTGACAGAGAAAATCCTCGAAATTTACGAATTTCGTTTTTCGCAGTAGGGCCGCTGTGCTCATATCGTAAATTTGGATGCCCGTTATGCCCGTATACGGGATATCAATAGGTACACGTCAATTTTTCTTTTGCAAGTTTGTTAATTAAATGTACATACATATTTTGACTATAACAATTTCGAAATAAAACGAAACCTTTGCGAGACCTCCGCCTACAGCCTACAGCGACAGGGACACTAGTTTTCGTATTTACTCCGAACACCTCAAAGAAAGTACTATGGCGACGTGGTTCTTGATTCTTTAGCATAAAAATGTTTCGAGCTTGTGCAATATATACGTAATATGACGTAAAATAAAATTGTCGTTACGACTGCCCAAACAATACGAGTAGGTATTTAATGCGAGCGTAATCAAATGACCAACTGAATAAATTTGAATTTAATTAAATTGTTCTTAATTGCTGGTATTGATAATTGATAGCCTGAGAGCGTTTAGTTACACCACAATTTTACCTCCGAGCGGCGCAAATATGGCCGTCTTAATTTTTCCAGACCATGCCACCAAAAGATACTTTTTCCTTGAGTCTCTTTTATGATATGTTATTACGAATTCCGTAGAATATTATCATTATCAGTTGTCATAATAAATTACGAAAAACCCCAGCACTAATATAATTTTATTTCCTATTGTTCGATAGGGAATGATTCAATTAAAATTTATTTATTAGGTAAGGAAGGAAAAACTGATTTTAATGAAGCTGTTGATGGTCGTCTAAATCCGATACGAATTTCTATTACCAAATTTCACAGTTCATAGTGGGCCAGATAAGGTAACGTATTACCTACATTAGCATTACATTAGAGTAAATATTTTTTAATCCGTAATAAATATCGTAAATGCGAAAGTATTGAAACGGTTTTTTTGGTATTTGCATGGCACCTATGACGATATAGGATGGATTTTATCCCGGACAATATGCATTCCCAGTATTAATGAGTTCTATGTAAACGAAGTCGTGGACAACCGTTGTAGCTACAGGGTGATTTTTTATTCACCGTGAAAATTTTAGAACGTTATTCTGAGGTCATATTTGAGAACTTTTAATATAGGACCGATATCCGATTCGAGAAAAAAATCTGATGTTGCATACATTTCTGCCTACTAAAATCTCAGAGTTTGTATGGAACATCAGATTTTTTTCTCGAATCGAATGTGGGTCCCATAGTAAAAGTTCATCAATATGACCTCAGAATTAACTCAATCACCTGCCTAACTTCAGGGTTAGGCAGGTGAATAAAACTTCACCCTATACAAGGTAAAATAATTATAGTAGGTACCTACCTAAACTTCGCCTGTTATTTTCATTTTTAATTAAGAATATTGACATAATCCAAAGGAAACATCCGGACTAATGATGTTTATTTACATCTGGTTATTGTATCTTCAAAACAATACAGCTGACGAAATTCCAAACGAGTACTCCTTTCACCTCGCAAGATATAGTCGATTAAATGCACCTGACTTGCGTCAGATAGGCTTTAAACAAACATAATTATGTATGTGAAGCATGTACCTAACTGAGTGAACAGTTGTATACTTTATTACAATGCCATAAGGTCTGTGAGTCATCAAAAGTAGTCTTATGTAAAGATTAAAGACTTAGTTCCAAGATAAAAAGCTAAAAAAACTAGAATGTGTTTTTATAGAAGATAGACTACCAACACTAATGTAATTACTCTTTCAGTTCGTTACCTTAGGTCCGAAGACAATAGGACTGATGCACTGAAATGACGCCAGAATTAGCGCGTAACCGGTGTCTTAAATGAGCTGTAAATCTAAGCTTGCAAGAATGGATTCATGTTATAAGGCCTCTAAGGTGGATAAGGTAGGTCAGAAGAAGACATTACTTAATTTGATTGTGGTATTCAAACATTTACATGCAAATTAATATAAGTAACTTAATTTTAAGTGTTCTCATCAAAGTAAAAAAGAACATAGCGTTGAATCGAAGAAATCGTGACACGATAAATTACAGGATATGTAACACCTTAGGTACCTATCGCAACACGTCTACCTGAAAAGAAAGTGCTCAACAATAGGCACTATTGTCACAAATACAATAAAAACCAGTTCGCTAGACAAGTGCAGGCCTAGACGTAGGCGGCTGTGTATTTACCTTCCCATGGCATCCGATAAAATCAACAAATAACAGAACCTTAACTGTTTAACCAGTTGCCACCAAACTCGACCACTTTAAAAGTAACCGGCATTTTAATACAAACCAAGAACATCCTAAAACGTATGCGCTTTCAGATAAGACGGAAACCTTTGAAAATTCGCGTATCAAACTTAAATTATGACACCACACAAGAAAACATGAAAGAAAACCGAAACGCGCGCGGTCTATCACTTCACTAGCATATGGCACATTTTCATTGAGAAAATGCGGTATGCAGTTAACCTATTTGGGAAGGGATCCATTGATTTTTCTTAGTAACGTCAAGAGCGCGGCAGGCGGCGGCGCGCGCCGGCGGTTAGTCGGCGACTGGCGTGGCGAGTGGCGAGAGGAAATGGCATGCCAGTTGCCATGCGGTGCGACTTGTCTGCCAGTTGACCTTCCGCATCGATTCGTGCTTGAGATAGCACAGCTGATTTGAGGATGCGGCTGGAGTGGCTGGATAACTCTATGAAGGTTTTCCGCACTGACGCTTGAAAGCAGACGATCCCATTCAAGCGCCGCAAAGTTGGATGGCGTTAAATTGCATTCAAATGAGTGAACTGCGACAAACATAGGTAATATTTTAACTATGAATTTAGTATTCTAATAGTTCTAATACGCACGTTTAATGTTAGTGAAAATTTTACGATGAGTTGAGTAAAAGCTGGATAATATATAGTGTTTTTTTTTAATTACGCTTCATATAGCCGTTCATTTAAAGTACTCGTAAAATCTAAATGTAATAAGCTGGGAGAGGACATTTAAATATGTTTATATCATAAATTACATTTCAAATTGGTTCATCCTAATTACATTCATCTTTTCTGAAATATTATATACTCTAAGAGATTTGGACTGTTTGTTTACGATTGGTCTAGTTTTAATAATTAAAATACTTCCTTATATGTCATAATTGTCACGAATAAATCGAAAACGAGTGACGATCAATTATGGCGAATGTACTATTTTCAATAGAATTAGTGAAATATCACATTCACATGCATCATAAGATTAAATTCCATAATATTAAACGCCTGTGGAATGTGCGTTAGCAACGACTTTACAATTACATTGCTATTAAAACGCAGAAGGCATATGTAATTTACTTCAACATGACTAGTACCTACTTAGATAAACCTAAAGTAAAAGATTTCCATTGATGCTTAATTACGAGTTGAACTTGTGGACCATAGTAAAGTCGTAGTACTGGACTAGTTGTATGGTTTTACGGTAGGTAATTTAATAAATAGGTAGTAATATTGAAAAAAAAACAGTTTACTTATTCTGTGACGTCACTATCACTACCCTTCTCCGAATTATCACTAGAAGAATTTAATACAACCTGTTCGTAGATTTCCCAATTGAAAATCGATTATTTCAAGATCCCTTTTCTTTTGTCATTCTAAATATATTATTATTATTTAATAAGCAGGCAGGCAATTAAAAAACTGATATATTTAGCGTGTATCCAGTGATCATTGTGACAGTAATCATATCCGAGTTGTAGATGTGATGTGCTTGTCTAGTCCATTTTTAAACTGAACATTATCTAGTAACTGGAGTT
>JALPQI010008202.1:0-42523 GCA_025490895.1 Thaumatotibia leucotreta
CTTTTTTATCATGAGTAATATGATTTTGTATTATCATTGTGGAATGAACGTCAGGGCTTAGATCGCTTTTCAAATTTATTCGGGAAATACTGGGAGCATTACTTGTTTTCAGTAACAAAGGTGTCATTACAACATTAGTCAGAGTACTGGTTGTAATACCAGTATTAGCTGATTCTAATTTCGTTAGCACAGTTGGTGGTCTAATAGTCGCCATTGACAATACTGAGGCAGGTGGTTTATTGGTATCTAGCTGGATAACATTCGTAATAGGCGCTGATGTTAATACTCTGGGCGAGTTCATTGTGTGAATAACGTTTGAACCGAGTCCTCTGCTGACAGCAGTTTCTTGAATTGTACACATGACCGACTTAGAAGGATTCTGAATTATAGACGCAGATGTGTGATTAATTCCACTAACGTGTAAAACCGGAGTTGTTCCAAATGACACGTGATTATGTTGATCGACTTTCTGGGTCGCAATTTCTCGCTTATCGGATATATGATTAACATTTGTGATAATTGCTTTATTGTTAGAAATATTCAAAGGCGAATTCATAGTTGCAACATGCATGTTTTGCATGGATATAAGACGATTCTGTGCCATGACTGTCGGATTAGTACTTGGTGGTAGACTTGTAGGAGACAAAATGATTTTTGTATTACTATGATCAGGTCTTTGGTCACCTTTCACGTCTTCTGTCAAAATTTTATGTTGATGGAGCAATGTAGATGTGTTAACTCCGATGGCTTTGTTATGGGTTACTATGTTATTCACATTTATTTGTTTAGAAATAGGTGCTAACACAGGTGTGACAGGTAATCGATTAAAATGTATTGGAGCTCCTTGCGTTTGTACTAAGACTGAGTTAGGTCTGTTTGGTGAGAGCATAGTTCGGGCATTATGTTGTATGTGTACACCCTGAATGGGACTTAAAGGTGGTTGTTGCATTCTTACCACAGTTACTTGACCGGGAGATCTTTGTTGTATTGTATTAGGAGACGCCATGCCAACATTCAAGTTCTGAGGGGATGTACTTAAAATTGTCATATTTGTGAGTCGTGGGGAAGTCATTCCATCTCGACCTTGTGGACTCGCCTTTGGACTTTGCAGACGAGAGTCATTTGACAGCCGTGGAGATATGACTATTCCTTGGGGCTTTTGATACAATATGTGAGGTTCTGGTATTTTTATCGTCGGTGGTTGCATATTGGTTTGAGGACGAATCACATGATTGATCACTTGATATGGAGCACTCATTCTGTTTGAAGAAATAATTGGTCTTGTGCTATTGATTTGTAAATTCTGACTATGTGGAGCTTTAATTTGCACGATGTTAGCTGTTATATGGCGAGGTTTGTTTTCATTTACGTCTCTTCCAACAATTTTATTTTGTTGAATGTTTAAAATATGTGGTTCAAGCAACTTATTATTTGTCAATGTCCAGGATGTGATCACAGGAGTACCCGTGGAAGTAATTTGATGTGAAGGATCTCTTTTCACTTGTGGGAATTTCGTATCACCCTCGCTCGCTTTAACTTTAATTTCGTTCGACTCCGAAACGGGTATAGTCTGAATTGGTTTAGAAATAATTATATTAGAGGTCGCAGATGTAACACTAGTAGAAATCACTGGTGTAGTAGCGGATTTGGCGTTCAGCGATTGATTCGTTGCAATTATATTAACTGGTAATCTTTCGATAGCATCTTGTGGAGTTTCTTCGGCTTCTTCCGTATCAGTGTCAATTAATAGATCATTAAGATCGTTGTCAGAAACAGGTGTATCAGGTTTCTCCATTTCACTGGCGTTTAAGTTTTGCACAGCTTGTCTCATTTCTTCTGCATCTTCTTCGGGTATGTTTTCATTTTCCATGTTAGAACTTTCAATTTCAATTTGATGTGTAGTGTTAGTTTCATTTTCTTCATAAGTAAATGAAGTTTCTTTTTCTCCAAAACTTTCCCCTAATAGTGCTGCTACTGCATCAGCAGTTTCCTCTTGAGAAATAATGGCCCTCGGTTTTTCCGTAACTTTTTCTTCAACTGGACATGCAGGTATGTCAGTTTTGTCGTTATTCTTGTCATGTTCTTTTTCTAGATTGGAGATACTACGCACAGCATCTTCACTGACATCAGTTTCCATTGGTGTAAAGGGTGGACTGAAGTTATCCGATTTGTCTTTGTGTTTAACGGGTTCGGGATCTTCAGGTAAAGGTATTTCGCTAATATCTTCAACAATTGTCTCGATTGGTGCTGGCATTGGTATTTTATCAATTTCTATGTTAGTAAAATCGTTAGACATTAATTTCATTCCTTCGCAAGTTGTTAAGTCGGAACTACTGCTTTTAGTATCGGTATTATCGTCCGGCTGAATCACAATTACTGGACTGTCGGATAACCTCGGCAAACTATGAGTATCAGACAAGACACAATCGTCAGATTTGTTGGTTGTCGATGTTGATTCTGGGTCACTTGGCATAGGAATTTCTGACAACGTTTTCGGTGATAATGTTATGGTTGAATTAACGCAAATAAGTTGATCTGACTTCTCAAGTTTATTATGACTGTGAAAAAGATGATGTTCTTTTCTACTTTGGCGTTCTTCTTTGCTTCTCTTTTTTTTCTTTTTCTTTTCCCTGCAATCACGTTTCAAATTGTCGGCAAGACCTTCGCTAATACCTGTTTCGATCACCAAGTCTTCGTCTATGAAATTAACATCGTTTTGTTCATGTTTAGGTATGATATCCATGGGCGACGGTTCTCTGATGGAATTATCTTCATCGTGTATTGAATCTGCGAATAATCGCGCTTCAATTGCTTTGCTGACAGCATCCACATCCAAACTGTTCTCATCTTCTTTTGAAAAATATCGTTTCTCCTTTCGCTTTTTGTCACGCTTGCGTTTTAATTCTTCTTTTTCTCTTTGTCTAGCCTCTTCAGATGTTAACTTAATGTTCATGTTATCATTTGTTACTGACAATGTACTATCATAGTCATGTAGTAAAGAGTTTTGTTTATGTATAACTCCTTTCGAGTCTTTATCAGAGTCGTCAGATAAAGGACCAAAAATATCTTCCATTTTACCTTCTTTCTTAGTATTATTAGACGATCCTTCCGAAATTATTTCAGGGAAATTGTTGAGCAATGTCTTATTCCTCCTTGGCTTATTTTTCTCGTCGCGGCTCTCGTCGCCATCGACGCTATCTCGAGTTCTATCTTTTCTTTTCTCCTTTTTATTGCTATGACGTCGGACTTTATCAGAATGTCTGTGTTTAGAAGTACCATCGATATTGTCACCTTTTGTTTCATCATCGGAAAATGAAAATTTGTGTTTTTTCTGACGTTTTTTGTGCTTTTTTCGTACTTCGCCAGAATGCCTGTGCATCGCCGTCGACTCGCTTTCCGACGAGAGATCATTACAATTTGGAGCAAAAAACGGTGTATACTCGTTTTCAGTACCTAGACTAGACCTCAATTTGCTATCGTCACTGTCACTTTTACCAAACAATTGAACTAATGAGGTTTTCTTTATTTTATCATAGCTCGATTCGGCGGCTGATACGTTGTCGTCTTTTCTACTATTACTTAATAGCTCTGAGTCAGAAAGACGCTCTTTTTTAACGTCATTATGGAAATTTGGACTTTTACTAACACTTCTCTTACAAATTTCATCATCTGATGTATCTGACATTATGCGTGATCTTGAGTTCTTCCGGGACAGTTTGTTTTGTGTATCTTCTTCGGTACTAGGCATGTTTAAGAAGTCATTCATTTGTTTACGATCATAGTCAAAAGAACGCGATTTCTCGCGTTTCTTACTTTGATAAGCTACATGTTCTCCATCAGATGAACTGTCCATAGAAAGTTTTTGCTGTCTTCTCCTCCCACCGTCATTGTCAGAGTCACTGTCTTCGTCCCAGCTGGATCTCTTCTTTTCCTCTCGTTTAGCACGACTTTGCTTTAATTGGCTGAATTTGGCTTTAATCTTTTCTTGACGCTTTTCCTCCTCTTGTTTCTGCATATTTTTGCAAGAGCGTGCTTTCACTTTATCGTACATCGATATGTAAGTAGGACCTTCGTCAACAATATCAAAAATGGAATGCTTCTTAGGTTCATCAGAGTCCGATGTATCAGTACTCTGTGTTAGTTTACGATTTTTCCGCCTTTGGTTATCAGTTTTGTCGTCTCTGCTCTTACGATCAGTAGACATTCGTTTTTCACGTGCAGCTTCCTTTTTCTTTTCGTCGTGTTTTTGCTTTTTGTCATCTTTATTTTTATCTCCGAGTTGTAAACCATCTTGTTGTTTTAACTTTTCAAGTTCCTGAATTTGTTGTAATTGCTGAATGCGTTTCTTCTCTTTCATTTCTTTTCGAAGAGCCTTTTGTCTCTCATCTTCTTCGCTTGATCTTAGTTCTAATGTGGCCAGAAAATCCAGGTCATTATGTAGCCCTTCGGGTTGAGTATCAGAGCTGTTACTGAGTTTTTCTTCGTTCTCTCCCTTTGGGCTCTTTCGTAAAGTTTTTAGTTTATCTTGGTGTTTTTGATCTCTTGTATCATTGTTTTCTTTCCAGTCTTCATCAGGCGGTTTGACTTGAGTTTTCTTATCATCTTTAGTTTTACTTTCAATTATTTTAGCAAAATAACCCTTGTTAAATTTGGTCGTTTTGTGTCTATCCGCGCTCCGTGATGAATCTTTAGAATCCCTACGTTCAGGACGATTATTGTCGTTTTTACTTTTTTTATTATCCTCGTTCAGAAAATCAAAAGAGTCTTGAGATGACATCCTGCGTTTATGACCAAGTTGTGAAGGCAAACTGGAACAGGAATTCAGACGTTCTTTTCGTTTCGCGTCGAAACCAGGTGAATCTAAAGAATAATGTCGTTGTTTTTCAGTTATGTCTGGTTTGCTTTTGATTGTGCTTTCGACTGGATTTTCCGTTTTGACTGATTGCTCTATTGAGATTTTTTCTTCCTTGATGTCAGTAACTTTTAGTTTTACAGTTGGATTGAGTTTTAAAGGATCAATAAACTTCAGTGTCATTTCTTTATCAGACTTGTGTTTTGATGGTAATTCATTATTATGCTTTGATTTCGTTTTTACCTCATCTTTATTATCATTGCTATCCAACTCTTTTAGTTTACTTGACTCTTGTGAAGCTCTTGATGTAGACGAGTCTGTCGAATCCTTACGACATAAATCTCGCGAAGATTCATCCCTTGACGACTTACGCATCTTCGTAGAATCTGTTTCTTTTTTTATCTCTCTTTTCGATTCACTATCTTTCTTGGGTCTATCATATTTACTTTTCTCATCTTTTTTGGTTTTTGCGAAAACATCTATTTCCACGCACTCTTTTTTCCTTTCCTTTTCATGTTTGTCTTTTTTATGGTGTTCATGCCGAGAAGATTTTTCTTCGTGATGTTTTGTTTTATCCGATTCTCTATCTCTGACCGTTTTGTCTGCATCTTTCTCAACTTTCACTTTATCTGAATGTTGTTTGTCAGCATTACTGTCGTCTTTTGTTTTCCTTTCTTTGTCATGTTTCTCTAATGTTCGTTCATTTCTATTATTCTTTACTTTATCTCTGCCGTGATCATGTTTCTCTTTTTCTGACCGATCTTTGTGCCGAGTTTTTTCACGATCAGTTTTTATGCGGTCTTCGTTTGTTTTATCTGCGTCTTTAGTTATTTCAGAGAAAAAAGAATTTACGCTATATTTTTCCTTTTCAAAGCATTTGTCAAATTCAATATTTTCCTTCTCAAACTTTTTGTTACTTTGCATAGCTTCAAATATGATGTTCTGGTTATACCTTTCCTTTCCATTCTTTTCAGTAGCTTTGATCAGCTCTTGGCTTAGATCTGAAAAGTCTTTTGAAGATTTAATAGAATGGTTTAAATTGTTCAAATGATTCGTTTGTGGAACTTCAACTTCGAAAACCTCTTTTTTAATATGGTTAGATACAGAAGTCTCCTTTTTAACTTCACATTCTGTTTTGACTGGAAATAGTATTTCAGCTACTTTGCTTTCATTTTCTAAACTTGTCCTGATTTCTTTTTCTATCGTCGATTCCGTCTTTATTACGAATTCCAATTTTTCTGGGATTTTATCAACCACTTTTGGTTTCTTATCTGTTACTTCATCCGATGAGATGCTTTTCTTATCCAACGAGTCCGCTGAATTGGAAACCTCTCCAAGATTTGAACTATCCGATCGCTTAATCTTGTCATCGTCAATAAGATCAATCTTCTTTGTAACTGACGATTTGTCTGCGATCGCTTCTGTACTTTCATTTATTTGCGTGTCAGATTGTAGCAAATTCTTCTCAGCTTTACTTTCATAGTCTTGCACAATTTTTTCTAATCCCTCTTTAACATCTTGATCTAGATCGACGGGCAATTTTCTCTCCGTCTCCCTCGTAGAGAAGAGGAAATCTCGTTTTCTTCGGTCAACGTCTTTCCACGACTCTCCGTCGAGATCGAACCGCTCCGGATCCGACTTCGGCGAAGGCTTTCTGTCGTTGGGATCGGATTGCGGCCTGTCCGTCGAGGGAGTCCTCAGCCGAATTCTCGATTCGAGTTTGTAATCGCTCTCGTTGAACTTTCCCAATCTCTCCGGCTGGTAAGTCCGCTCGGGCCTGTTGAGGCGGGGATCGGCGGGGCGGTCCGAGGCGTCCGCGTCGGGCTCGGGCGCGGCGGGCGGCGCGGGCGCGGCGGGCGGCGGCGGGTGCACGGGGAACGGGTAGCGCAGCGCGCGCGGCACCGAGGGCGGCGCGCGCGCGCGAGGGCTGGACGCCGGGCTCGGGGCGCGCACGGCGCCCTCCAGCCGCTCCGAGTCCTCGTCGAACACGGAGCGCTTGGCCAGCAGCGACCGCACCACCTCCGACGGCTTCACCTCGTTGATGTCGACTTCGAGCAGCCGGTGTCGCAGCCTCGCGCGGTCGGGCGCGTCGGCGAGCGCGCGGGAGCCGCTCCACTTCTCGTACTTCTCGTCGAGGCTGCGGATGCGCTCCTCGAGCGAGGGCTCGACGGGCGCCTCGCCGCCGCTGGAGGAGGAGGCGGAGGGCGGGCGCGGCGGCGAGGCGGGCGCGGGCGCGGGCGCGGGCTGGGGGCGGGGCGCGGGCGCGGCGGAGCGCAGCAGCTGCGCGGCGAACTTGGGCAGCGGCAGGGACATGGGCAGCGGCGGGCGCTCGCGCGGCGGCCGGCGCGGCTCGACGGGCGCGGCGTCGGGCTCGTCGCGCAGCGGCGTGCCGGCGCGGGAGCCGCGCGACGAGGAGCCGTCGCGCCGCCGCCGGTGGCGCCGCCGCCCGCCGTGCCGCTCGGTGCCGGGCAGACCGACGCCGCTGCGTGACCCCGATCTTGATCTCCGTGTGGTTCCGCTCGCGCTTCGATGTCGTTCCTAAAAAGACGCCATTATTGTCGTTTCTGCGATATGCTAAAGCGCTTCGATAATAATTTATAAGAAAATAATTGTACATTACTACCGAGGCCGGGAAGTGACCGGTTGCCGGTCGAATATTATATAGACGGATAGTATTCGGCCGGCAACCCGTCACTTCATGGCCGAGGTAATAATGCTTTTCTCAAACATGCAATGGAATAAAACAAAAAAGAATATTTCTAAGAAATTATAAGTCAACTACATAACTAAGACTTTGAAGCACAACAAAAGTCAAAGACGACACCGACACCTCATTTTTTTTAAGTTTGACCTGTTTAAAAGGTATGCACATTATTACTAAAAATCTGTTATCTGTGTCTATTAAAAAGCTGTATTACTCGACGCGATCCGTCGGGTCCAATCAATCACACAAAGTTCACTCGATGATCTGGTCCGACGGATCACACCTTACTGCTTTTTAAATATTAATTTGAGTAGATATTGTGGTATTTTAAATTATCAAATTTAAATGGATATAACTGCAAAATATTGCCAATCATTGTTTTTTTTTTAATAATATCATTACATACTTAAAGATAATTATTGGCTAAAATCCAAGATGCCGGGTCACAGACCTATGTCAAATGAAAATTAAAAAAGAGCCTAGGCCGGCAAAGAGGTACTCTCCGGCCGCTTTTTAGACACGTAACGACATTTTATTGTATGTTTCAGAAAAAGTATATTATCTATTAAACTTCTAATGATTTTCTTACTTTAGAATGTTTTCTATCCTCTGGGCTCGAGTCGCGACGGTGTTTACGCGCTCGATGCGGCGATACGACTACTGACTGTAGTCTATCTTCGTAAGGAGCTTCTTCCGTCTGAGGACTGGAACCGACTTCATCATATACCCTGCAACGACATAAAAACGTGGAGTAATAAAAATGTACTTTAACTTCATAAAATAACTGCATTCCCATGGAGTGAAGTTTTGGGACGCAAAAGAAGTATATTTTCAGCAAGGTAACTGTGAGGTTGGAAAATAAAACAAAACATTTTAATAAGTCGAGAAATGAACATTCGGCTAAGTAAAATTTCGCGAAACGCAAGTTGGGAAGTGATATTCGGCGATAAATAAGAGAACCCCTCTTAAGGCTTGTTCACGAAATAAAGTAGCCATTGCTGTATAATTCTTTTTTTTGTATCAGACCATACCTTTATATGGGTGTTATTACTTATTACAAAGAAGGGCTCTTTGTCTATCTCCTCGGACGCTGTGGTTGACATTTAGATAAATTTCTCCATAATTATGGACTTTTAATCAAACTTCGGGATTTAAGTAGTGTTTCTTCTTATTTTACCATTTTTGGGTCATTTAGTTTCCTAATGAGTCTTAATTAAATTACAATACCGATACTATGATAAATTGTGAATCTTGTGTTTACAATTTTTATTAACTATTTCAAGTCTAACATTGTTGAAACCATCTCGGAAGTTCGCACTTTTTTGAGCCTGAACTTTTGCATTATGCATTATGTGAAGTTATTTTGATTTTGACGACTGTTCAGCGAATTTTTTTTGGATATTGGATTGTTAAACATAAAACAGAAGAATCAATTTACAGCCCCATGGCTGTTAGAACTACATGGGACTGTTGTGTAACAGTAGAAACTGATTTTACGATGGCTACTTTATTTCGCCACCCGCATCCAGCGGACTCCTGCGACCTTCACCAGGTCATCGGTCCACCTTGTGGGGGGCCTACCCACGCTACGCCTTCCGGTACGTGGCCGCCACTCAAGAACCTACCCGCCCCAACGGCCATCGGTTCTACGCGCAATGTGCCCCGCCCACTGCCACTTCAGTTTAGCGATTCGGAGAGCTATTTCGGTTACTTTAGGACCGGTCATTGTGGCAATCTTTGGGGGAGGCATATGTTCAGCAGTGGACGTCTTTCGGCTGATATGATGATGATGATGATGATGACTTTATTTGGTGAACAAGCTTTATGGTTGGCGGTGAAGCTGACCTGTATCGCCGGTCCGCGTACTCGGTGGAGTCGTAGTGCTCGAGCGCGGAGTAGCGCGGCGTGCGCGACGAGCCGCGCCCGTAGCTGGACGCGCGCGACCGCGAGCCGCAGCTCTCGTATCTGCGGTAAACGTGCCATTAACATGCATACTGGAAATAAAATACTCTTAATAGACTTCCTTATCTAAATCGCATTTATTGCCTTGCCGCGTGGTGACGGCTATAAGAATACTTTTGTCACCACCCCAAATCTTCCCGTGGGTGTCGTAAGAGTCGAAACTTTTTTGTGAAACGGTCATATGAAATGAAGGCACGAGCCAGGGCTCATATAGGGACATATAGTCACAATCGGATGTGACTATTAGTTAACTGTCCCTAAATAGTTCTTAAAAGATATAAAATCAACCTAAAAACAGAGGCGGGAAAACCAATAGGTACTCACGATATAAATGAATAAATGTGTTCTGAACGATGAAAAAGACTCGTAGTCTATGGATCAGTCGACATACCTAACAAACTGAGCTAGGTTTTTTCTTAATTTATAATATGGTAGTTTCGTTCGGTGGTATTTCCACGTTATAACAAATTTTCATTATTTCGATTTGACAAATTGTTTCAAAAATATTTCGCGTTGATTTTTATCAACACACTGTTGACACCAGTAGGGTTAGAGCGTGATTAAAGCGACAGTATCTCGCGGCTCCATAAGATACCCGTTCCTCTTTAATAGGCAAGATGACTGGCAAGTCAAATCAGCATCTTTTTTCGAACTGTCAAAACGATCACCACTACGGAATTTTATATGAAATACTCAAAAGTGACGTCACGTTTGAGTACTGCCAAATGGCCTACTCTTTTAAGTTCTTTTCAATTTATTAAATAGAAGTTCTATACAAAAAATACTGTAATCTACATCTTGTATTATGTAGTTCATAATGTTAAATAATTTATTTTAACTACAGTCATCATCCTAACATAGTTTGTAAAAGACGGGGAGTCTGTCTCGTGTCGACATACTGTCGTAACAATCATGGAAGGATTCAAGGAATCACGTAACGATAATTTATATACATAGCTGTCTCAGTCTCTCTCAGAATGTGGGAGCTAGAAAGAGAGAGAGAGTATATTTCGAGCATCTTTATCGTGTGCCAAGTTTTACTGTAAGAAATCTTACGGTAGATTGATTGATTGGCAATCTTTGGGGGAGGCCTATATTCACCAGTGGACGTCTTTCGGCTAATTTGATGATGATGATGATTGATAGTACATTATAGTTACGTGTGTGGCGGCTTCTAATGATGGTTTACACATAAGATACCAACCGTAGCGGATCGTGACGTGCCGACGACGTGTATCGCGTGGCTACTTCGCCACTCAGTCTCTCTGTGCCGGACAACGCCGCTGAACCGCCATGTTTCTCCAACTGCTCGTAAAACGCCTCCTGTAAATATAATAATTAATTTATACATAGTACGTACAGACTGAAATAGACTCCATGTGTATTTTTAAATCACTTTATTTCGAAAATGGACCTTGAATGAAAGCGGATTCTTTCGATTCTTATTTTTGCACTTGACTGTACAAGAGAAATTTATAAAACATTTATTGAAATTTTTAACTACTCTTGATCTGATTTAAGTTTGTCCGAAAATGGACATTGGCCTTAGGAAGAAAACATTCAAAGACGCATTAAGCTCGAAAAGTTTAGTTAAATAGTAATGGGAAACGCACTTTATTGCATAGCTAATATAAAATACAATACCATTGGTGAGAATAGTCTGACAACTAATAGAAAAGGAAGTCGTGTTAAAGGAAGCTTTATTATATTAATTCCTGCTGTTTTACGTTGTCATCCACGATAAAAAACAAAAAAGTTTTTTTAAAGGAATAGTTCTGAAACGATTTAGTGGCGTCAAGGCCATCAAGATATGTTACAAAAATGCATACATTATGCTAGAAACCGCAGCTTAACCCTTGGAATGGACGCAAAGAGCAAAGACAACTAAAGTTATCGTGTGTTGCCATACCTACGACGCCAGCATGGTAATAATAGCAAAGGCTGTCAATAATCTGTAGTCAAAATATTAGCGCGTAGGCCACATTTTGACGCACGAGTGTAATCGTGCTGCGAGTTGGTGCATGGCAACGAGAGACAATAGACAACGCTACGGGTCGGTTCGTGGTCGGACCTGGCACTCCCTGGACGCGTAGTCGACGCAGAGGCGCGGATGGTCGGGCTCGGCGGCGGACGCCTGCGCGGCAACGCGGCGCAGCTCGCGCACGGCGGCGCCGGCGGCCGCGGCCTGCTCGAAGTGCACCAGCGCCGCGCCCGCCGCGCGGTCCACGCACACCGACGTCGCCGCGCCGCACCGCGACACCGCGCCTAGCACCTGCCGGATTAACATCCCATTGTGAGGCGGTTCGGTCCTGTTGCATGGACTTTGATATCGGGAAGTGCCAGAAGCCGCAGATTGACTCCGTTACCGCATTATCCACCGTATATAAAAGGCGCGATACTGCCAGGCGTAAATGCTACTAATAATTTCAACATTGGCAACGGCTTTTCAAAAATACAGTTCTCCAAATTTGACAAATTTTCGAATACTTCTAAACTGGAAATGGTGCCGAATAAAAAAATATAAAATGTATTTTTTTTACATCAAACGGTACAACTACACCGAGCTTCCGCGAATTCCGCAACCAGGCTCCATTTTTGCTGCCCGCTTGGCGGAAATAAAAAATCCGGAAAATCTAAAATTAATCAGTAATACTGAAGAAAAATATTGACTCCATTTTAAAGCATTCTTCATACATTACTTGATGTATACTTAATAAATGATTCACGAATTCAAATATACTACGCATCAACCCTAGTCATCCTTGGCTGGGCAAGCGGATTGGCCATCGCAGTAGTATGTCCACAATGATAACGCTGCTGGCCATCATCAATTTTGTGTCAACTAATGGTCAGAGACGCTTCAATCCCTTAGTCGACTCTTACGATACCCACGGAAAGAGTTGGGGTGGTGACAAAAGTATTCTTACGGCCGTCACTACGTGGCGTAGGTATACTTATACATATAATTAACATAATCAAGAATGTTTACTACCTAACCTTGAAATCACTTCTTCAAGTTCGGTACGGTACGGTTCGGCCTTATAATCAAAATTCAATAAACCCCGTTGGCGTATAATGTAATGTAACAACGCTCAGGTGCATGTGGCCGCACAAACGGACCATGAATTATTGATCACCCGGTTCTATTGGAATGTATTCAAATTACTCCAAAAACGTCACGCGGGTATTAAGGCCGCCACACACGTATATACATACACAATAACATACATGGTCCTTCCTAACTCCTAATAAATTACTGGCAGATATTTGTACAGCTGATAGTATTCGGTCTCAGGACTAGAGTACATTATAGATTTTTCGAAGTTTTTTTTTTGGAGAATAATGAAACAGTAAAGTAAGTATTAAACGTAACCACAACCCTGTTAAAATGACTAATAAATAGTTTAAAAACTCATTTAATACATTCTAAAACTTTTATCTTCCACTTACCTAACTGTAACTTTAGGGCTTAGCACTCGATTGGTGCTACAGTATGTAGCCGCGAGACTTCTGCCTTTTACTTACTATATTAATAAAAGAGGAACGGAGTCTTTATATGGCGGCAACATCACCGCGTCACCAATCATGTGCTAAGCCTTAATAATTCACGTCGATAAAACGAAACGACCGCGCCAAACCATCATGACAGATGATAGTGTTAAATTACTTGGTAGTTCAATGCACATGGTGATTATTTTCTGAAGAAAATTATAATACTTTTTTGTTCGATAAATTGTATGATGATAGTACAATAATTATAAGAAAAGTTTTATTAGTTTCTATTTAAAGTTATTTGTTTTAATGTAAAGTATCATCTGCTCAAATATCTGCAACTAATTTGTTAGGACCTTATTAATAAGGTATACCGTAAGACACCTTAACATCGTAAGTCAAGATATCTTACAATATACCTCGGCACCACATACGACTGAGATACCTAAAATATATCTAGCTTCAAGAATACTAACCAAACAGCCGACAAAAGAGAACAAACCACAACATTTGAGTCCTTATCCTGATAATGAAGGAGCTATTCGACTGACGAGCAGTGACAAGACAAGGTGGTTAGCTATTGGTTGTGTACATGACATGATACAAAAAAATAGTGTGACTAGTAACCTGTTTCTCTGTGTGCTCCGTGAGCCCATCGACCCACACGCAGGTGGTGGCGACGGGCTTGCCGAAGCCCAGTTTGACCCGCGAGCCGCCCACGTACTCGCCGTCCATGGCACGGATCGCTTCCACCACGCTCGATATCGACGCGTACTGACAAAACGCGTAACCCGCACCTCCTCCGCTCCCTTTCTTGATATCTATTTCAATTATTCGCCCAAAGTGCTTGAATTTGTCTCTTAACTGTTGTTGCGTTACATCTTTTTCTAAATTACCAATAAATAACGTCCTAGTCGCCTGCAACAAGGAGTAAACAATATGGATTAAATTAACTGTCATAGGAATAAATCAAACCAACCACATGCACCATAATCACACCGGATGTGTGCGCGTACGCTTGACCGTGGCGTGCGGGTTGTATCGTATGTAAATGTCATATTAGCTTGACCTGAGAGGCATAAGGTCGGTTCTGTGGGTATGAGATATATCTAAATTCGACCTTGTCTCGAAAGCATAAAGTTACACTTACAAGTCAGAGAAATTGCTAAATCCGACCTTATGACTTTCATGTCGAGAGATGGCACACCAGTGGCATGCACGTGCGCGTGACGTGCAAGCGGTGTGCCATCTACTATGACATTTCCGACGCTACAACACGCATCCGGTGTGGCCTGGCCTTACCAGTGATGGGATTGCGATCAATTAGTTTATAAAAATACGAAAATGTTAAATACTGACCTTCGGATGGTATTCATCAATATCAGTCTCGTAAGGTTTGGCCGAATCCGCATCTTCATCGCAACTTTGGTGAGGTGCCACTGAGATCTTACACCCAAAAAAAAGCTTATCTTGAGACACTTCGAGTGCCTTTTCTACGTCGGACGGTTTCTTGAAACGGACCACTGCGTATCGGTCGGCGTTCTGACCGACTACCTTCACCCACACCACCTTCCCGTGTTTCTTGTATTCGTGGTATAAACCATCTTTGAGGGAACTGTCCGTCGACCGCGTCGGAAGATTTCGGACACAAATGGCCAGAGGTCTCCCGCTTGCAGTCGATGCCCACTGAAGAAATAAAACAAAAACTTTATAAACAGCGTAACAGAGGAGACTAGAATTTTATTTCATCAAAATCGTTCAATATAATCTACAGATTTCCTACTCATGTTTACTGTTCAGGTATTTCTTGTATCTGTCTGTTACCTTCCCCATCATCTCACACATGTATGAACGAAACGTAAAAGTAGTTTGATCGATGACTGAATGTATCGGTAAATCCACAAGACTGACAACCGTTACCAAGTCTTTTGGGTGTTCCTGTATTAATTACGTAGATTTTAGTGTTCACATATCTACCTATAGAGCTAGACCAGATATACGCAGACTTAACGTTGATAAATTAATGTAAAAACACAGAAAATAATTGGTAACTGTTGTTACAGTCTTGTAGATTTGCCCAATGAATGTGACTTGGACGGAATGGACGGGTATGAACTATGAATCGAGAAGACTGTAAGACGAGCTAGCATGTCTGTGTACATTAAATGTATAAGCGGAATAAAAAAATCAGTCGCTGGCAAATGATCACAAGTTAAGGGGACAACGAGGGCGTCGCTATCGTTACCGCTAGCTTGTACCGACCTGGTGTTGTGTGCCGGGCGGCGTGCGGTGCGCGTTGTGGTGCGGCGTGTGGGGCGGCGGCTGCGCGGGCGTGGAGGCGCGTGACGTGTGGGGGGGCGCGGGCGAGCTGGACTCGGAGCGCGACGAGCCCGAGCCGGACGGGCGCCGCCGCCGCCCGCTGTCGGCGCCGCCCGGCGTGCTGGGCGTGCTCTCGCCGCCCGGGGCGCGCCCGCCGCCGCGCGTGCGTTCCCCGCTCGCGTACCATCGGTGGTGAGGTGTCGTCCTGCAACAGACCCAACCCTGCGTCTATAACTATCCGCTCGAATGGCTAATTTATAGTAAACATTAAAAGCGATGACTGGAGCGATGAGGTTAGTCAAATATTTGGGATCAAGCGTGTAAGATTATGGTAATGTCGAGGGCATCATCCGTATGTGCGTTTAAAAAATATTGATTAACCGACGAGTTTCAATACATTTTTACAACTCCTATAGGTACTCCTATATTACTCCTGTACTATCCTATACTGTGTAATCTGTGATTTATACACTCGCCAAGTCCATTATAAGAACATATATTATATATGTATTATAGATTTGAAGAAAATAATACTGTGTCCTACATCAGCATTTCAGTTTAAAATCGGCAAAACGATACGGCGTGCAAAGAGAAATTCTACTACATAAACACTAATTTACAAATTATAAAGCCATTAGACGACGCTTAACATTTTGCGGTATCGCGTTTGGCTATTGGTTACTATTCCTGTAGGTATGTATAGTATATTATACAATAATTAATACCGTAAAACCATACAACTATAATCCAGTACTACAACTATGGTCCACAAGTTCAATTAAGCATCAATGGAAATCTTTTACTTTAGTTTTATCTAAGTTTTTTAATCATTAATGAGGAGACTTTGTGTAACAACTGCAACAAATCGAAGATATTTGACTTAGTTTTGGACCATAGTTGGGAGCTTTTGGACTATAGTTGGGTAGTTTTACGGTACAGTGCAAATTCCAACGTAAAATATTGTTCGTTATGGTGGTAATGGTAAGCTAAGCTACCTACCTAAATGCAAGAAAGCGGTAGTTCTACAATTATTTGGACCCACAGATCAAAAGTTAGAGAGGGGGGCATAATTTATTTTTTATTCTGGAGCGATTATCTTCGTAATTATTGACTTTCTTTATAGAGTTCCCAATTATTTTTGAAAGACCTATTTAACGATACCCCACACTATAGGATTACAGCAAAATAAAAACATCCCCCCCCCCCCTTTACTAGTAGGGGAATAAATTCTACCACTTTATCGGCGTGATTAATACCTGGTCACACCAGATGCGTGTGTATCAGCGATTAAAAAATTTCATCGAATGAAAACAGATCATAAATTCCTGCCTGTTCCACAAATACTTCTTATTATAAGAATGAAAGGAACTAACTTTTTTTTTTAATAGTCGTTTCTCACTGGCAAAGGACTGTTCTCGCCACTCGTCACCGCGTAGTGTATTAACAGTGGTATTAGAGATATGAAGTGATTTCACTTTCATTTAAATGAATGTTTTATTTCATTCCGATTAAAGCCTGTTTACATTAGGACTATGAGTTAGTAAAATTACATTTGTTTATTATTGAACTCGATACAATATTTGTGTTAAAGAATCCCCGTTTAAGAAATCTGGACTTAAATTGCGTTTTGTTTTAGTGTGAAAAATGAACGTAGTTGTATTTCAGCAAATAATCAGAAAATTAAATTTATAAGAAAACAACTTTATCATAGAAAATTTAACTTCACGCGTAGAACTAATAGAAAATGTAAAATTTAAAAAGCCCGTAATTGTGCCTTACTTTCGTTAAGAACCGAATAGTGTATGGCACGATTGGCACGGTAGAAATTTATCTTTAAGAACCGAGGTTACCTTTCAACGTTAGAAGGAGGCGTGTTGTAGGGCGCGGTAGAATTTTTCCGCTGGTACCTGCCGTATGTGACTGGCGTGTTGCCGCGCCGGCAGTAGTCGGTTGCGCTGTCGTTGGTGCCCCGCCAGTTCGCCGGGGCAGCCGCCGTCGCCGCAATCGCACACGGGTTGCTTGTGCTATCTTCGCCGCCCCTGAAATAGACAATCACACATTCAACTGATTCCTAATAATACAAAACCGATGGTAATTAATAGAGAAACGCTTAATAGAGAAAGGAAGCGTGTGAACGGGAAGCCACCAGTCATATGACTATTACACGAGTGCAAAAGAGATAGAAAACAATCCCAAAAGCGTACCCACTTTCGAAGTGACATATCAGCCGTATCAGCCTTCTCGACGGAGACTGTTATTTAAGTGATTTTATATTTAATTCTAGTAAGAAGTAAATTTACACAAATAATTAAATCGATATGGTATCGTGTAGTGTAAAGGATTGCCCTGTTAAGGTACGAGTTCGCAGCCGACCGCAGGCGACAACTGCAGACGACGTGTCGCAACGACACTACTGGTTTCTATGTATTTGTATGAAATTCCCTCCGTAGTTAGCGACATGAAGCTAGCGACGCGTCGCCGAGCGGCAGACGGCAGTGTCGCCCGACCGCAGATCAGTAGTGTCGCTGACGCTCTGCATTTAATCATATAGGACATGTGGCTTGTCGTCTTTTTCTGTATAATAAAAGCAAGTCATCATCATCTTCTTCCTCTTCTAATAAAAGACGTATAAAATTGCGATCACTATTCTCGAACACGTTAGACATCTTGTTTCACGGACCGCTCGGAATCAACTGGATGCCATCTGCAGTTGTCGTCTGCAGTCGGGATCGAAATCATGACTGCAGCGACAGGACGCAACGACGTGTCGCGACGACATGAAGCGACGACATGTCGTCTGCTGGTGCTGCGTGCGGTCGGCCGCCAACTTGTACCTTTACCCACCGAAGAAATGACGGCAAACACTCGTTTCACAGGTAAATATGATTTGCCGGTTGATTGTTGATGGTGATGCCGGTTGATGTCACTAAGTGCATTCTTTAAAGCGGCCAGTGATAACGTATTAGTACATTACTATAGAGGACGGGAAACGAAGGGTTACAGGCCAAGGAGATATATCTGGCCGAAGGAACTGAGGCCAGATAGGGATACGCGGCCTGTAACCCTGTTTCTCGCCGAGATTTGTATAGTGCTTTTCTCAAACTTGTCGTGAAATAAAACGAACTGATTTCGGCGAACCATACTATTCAATTTGTAAATAAACCAATAGTACAGTATCGTAAAAAATTAAAAAAAACGTTCGCGCCTAACTTTTTTTTAAATCTGTTTGAGGTATTCTCTTACCCGGTGGTATAGACATTTAATTAGTTCTTAGGTTATTTTTTTTCTGTGGCTGAATGTCAAGACCTAGTGTCACAATTTGACGTTTCAAAACAAAAGACAGATATTTTCATTATATTTTTACGATACAATATTTGATATGATGTTTTTTATGTGTTAGTTTAAGTGATAAATAATAAGTTAAAACGATTTAGACAAACATAATTGATGAGAATGAGTATGAGTATGAATTTAATTTTAATGTTAACAACGACTCCATAGCTCTCCTTAGTCTTATCATGCTACAAATACTCCGAGGCCTGGTCATGATTCTGGCAGAGTTCTTGCACGATTCGTAAATTTCGTAATATAAAATCAATGATTTTATGTCTTCTGTAAGCCGTGACGCAATATTAGTCTAGCTAAAAATTTCGCACAGGTTCGAAATTCGCGACACTTGAGTGAGTCGGACACTACGCACGCCCTGTCTCCACGGCTGCAAGCTGCAACGCAGACACTCAGCGACATCGACACTACATGTGCAACTAAGTGTCGCGGCAGTGGACACACGCACACAGTCGATGTATACTTTAAGGTACAAGTTGGTAGCCGACTGCACGCAACACCAGCAGACAGTTTTCATAGTAGTTTATGCAATCGTTGTTTAAGAGAGGTCAAAAAAGGTAAGTGGCGTGGGTAACAATTTTAGGCGAAGTCGAAAATTGTTATTAAAGACGCCACGAGCATTTTTTGACTCAGTTAAACAATGTTGCATACAATACTTTTTCTACGACAAATTGTAAATTTGAGAAATATTCTTATAGTACGGTCAAACTGTACATTAAACTCGCAAAGCATGCAGTATAGCTGCATTTTTGGTATGTTGTTTAGACACCATAGGGCACTATAAAACCACATTTTGCAAGCAAAAAAAAGTTGTGCTAGTTACGTAGTACGTGAAAAACTGCGAAATTTACGGTCATTTTTCAGTTTCTGATTTTTATTAAAAAAACGTTACGTTTTTGACATTATTTGTTAAGAAGCGCTTAAAGATTTAAAAAATTCCAACAAGTTGAGCTAACATGTATTGCCGTAGGTCTTATAGTTTCAGAGATTTGCGACTTCTTAAAAGTACTCGTTTTTGTAAACTAGCGTTTTTTTTAGTTTTCCTAACGTTTTCGGCTTAATATCGCCTCACCTAATTATGCTACGAAAAACATGCAATGATGACCTTATAGCGCACTTAATATTCTTTCGTTAAAGGGCAAAATCATGTCAGCAATCTTTGTAATTGAAAATAAAAACGCGTAATTCAAAAGGCAGTACGCCTGCTATATAAGTTTTTCATACAAATCGCAAGTCGTGTTACAAAGCTGCTTATATAGGCCCTATAAGGACGTACAGAAATGCATATCACAAGAAAAACAAAAAAGGAATTTCGGCACAGGACGAAAAAAACTGAAAAATATTGGACTTCTTTTACTTTTTGACGTTTAATTAAAAAACTATTATCTTTTTGATACTAATAGCTACAAAACTTAGAATGAATATTAAATTTGAAAGGATTTGAGCTACCTTGCACTATCCTAAATTATATAGATTTAGAGATACGACATTTCAAAATGTGCCCTTCGAGTCTATATTAATTCGCATAATTTATTACGCATACTTCAAATTGGCATAGCGTTGTTAAGCATACTATTTAAGTGGCATAAGCTTAATTTCGCATAAACGATTACGCATAATGTATTTACGTATAACGTAAACTATCATAACTATGATTTTGAATAATTAGGATGAGCATAATACTAATTGGTATACTTAATGAAAGGTATAAAATATAAAACCTAGATAAAATAATAATGACCGAACATAGATTGCGTAGCGAATCCGATACTATATACCTACCTAATATTTTTGCCAAGTTACTGTCGATTAGTACGTATTAATAATATAATATTTACACATGTACAGTCGCCGTCAGATATATCGGAACGGCGAGGATGCTCACAAACATCTGAGCATGCTTCTAATGTGATCGCTACTTGTGCGTAGGTATAACAGTTAATATCTAGGTCTTGACATATTTTATTGACTGACATACATGTATACCTACTTATATTTTTATAGTAAATATTGATTATTTTAATTATTACACACATTTTTACCCTTGCAATTTATAATGTTCATAAATACGCCGTGTGTATTTTATACGGGATACAGTTATCGTTTTGTGATCGTAGAAATCATGGTATAGGTAAATAGGTTCCCTAGATCCCATTTTAAGCATCATTAAAATATACGCCCGTATTAAATACGCACCCTGTACGTGCGTTTCATGCGCCTCCCAAGATGTGATTTCTTTACTAATGAATGTTGATTATTAAATACGTAATGTTTTATTTAATGATTATCTGACGTGTTCATTAGGATGTGTAGGAGATATTAACGAAAGCTAGGCTTCAACTGCGCTTCGTCGTTCCTGCTTATTAGTCTTTTGAACTTAACCTTACTGTCTTGGTTTTACCCTGATCTTCCTCATTTGCTTGATTTCTAAGTTTATGCTAATCCATATTAGGATGAATAAAGTTATATTTAATAATGTTATGCATATTTCAATTATGCATAATCAGTAATATGCGTATTAAGCATTATTGAATTTTCTTATTTTGCCTATTCAATATTATGCTTAATTGTTTATGCCAAATCCGTTATGCGAATTCATATTAGGACTATTAATATTAGGCATATTAAAGGGGACCCGTGCCCTTCATTAAGTATATAGCTCCAACTATAAGACTTACAGTAATTGTTATCGGCTCAATTTGTTCCAAATTTAATGTAGTTATTATTTACAATTACTTTTTTTTTCTTAGCGCGAACGTTTTGCCAATATGTAGTGAATAGCTTTAACGTAACCTAAAATTTGTTTATGTTTTGATAAAAGGGCACTTTATGAAATGTCGTATCTCAAAATATATATAACTTACAGTGATGCAATGTAGCTCAAATCCTTTTAAATTTAATGTTCTTTCTCAGTATTATAGCAATTAGTATCAAAAAGATAATAGATTTTTAGTTAAACGTCAAAAACAAAAAAAAGTCCGATTTTTCTTCCGTTTTTTACGTCCTATGCCTAAATTTTTTTTTTGTTTTTCTTTTAATATGCATTTTCGTATATATCTATAAGGCCTTTATAATATACCAAAATTGCAGCTTTGCAACTGGACTTGCGATTTGTATGAAAAACTTAGATAGCGGGCCTCCTGCCTTTTGAATTTCGGGTTTATACTTTCAACTACAAAGTTCACTGACCTAATTTTACCCTTAAATTAAAGGATATTAAGTGCGCTATAAGGTCATTATTGCAAGTTTTTCGTAGCATAATTAGGTGAGGCGATATTAAGCCGAAAACTTTAGCAAAACACAAAATTTTATCTAGTTTACAAAAAGGAGTACTTATTAAAGTCTCGAATCTCTGAAACTATAAGATCTACGGTAATGCATGTTAGCTCAACTTGTTGGAAATTTATTAGTCTTTAAACGTTTAATAACATATGATATCAAAAAACGTAAGGTTTTTTAAATAAAAATGGCCGTCAATTTCGCAGTTTTTCACGTACTACCCAGCTAGCACAACTTTTTTTTGCTTGCAAAATATGGTTTTATACTGTCTTATGGTGTCTCAACAACATATCAAAAATGCAGCGATACTACTTGATTTGCGAGTTTAGGGTAAAATGATGTACGATTTGACCGTACCGTACAGTCAAACACAATTTTATTAATAATCAAGGTCGGGCGAGAGACGTCAAAATTAAAAAAGTAAACTAAACCATAGTTTAGGTACTATTTATTCATTATGACGTAGTGCTTTCGCCTGTCCACAAGGACTAAAATAAATAAAAAAAACGAATCATCAGAAATTACATTTAAAATTAGGTTGGCAACCATGTATTTCATTACGTCTTGTATACACGAGGTGTCTTAAAATCCAAAAACGCACTGAGTATATGCCCGGATGCGTTTATAGGGAATAGATAATACAGACTTTTCTTGATATCTATAAGGTATGGGCTTAAAGGTGAACTAACCACGACTCTGTAAAAGTACGGGAGTAGAAAACTGAGTAGAAGACTGCCACAGTACAATAGACCAGTCGTCAAGATTTGTCCTTTGCCAATGGCATCTGACTCTTAATTAAGTTAAATGTTAAGTAAAAGTACGTAGCGTAGTTACCAGGCTATCGAAACCTGTAGGTCTTAGTTGTAGCATTCGTAAATTGTACTAGCTTTAGTTGACCTGCTGTCACAGACAGCATCTTTTCGTATATTTAAGTTTTGTCGTTTTTTCGTAAATTCTAAGGCATGCCGCCGCACGCCCTCGCATTTAGGCGGGCGGAATGTTTAATATTGGCCTTAATGTTAAATCTGGCAATATAGCTGTCATTTTGACATTAGGTTTAGTATGGCAGCATTGCCACACAGTTCGTAGTCGTTTGTGAGAGTTCGAGATCGGTAACGCGAAAAACCTTAAATTTGTGCCAGTCATGTAAAGTGGTAAATTAATTGATTTCGAAGACGATATCTCCAGTTCCGGCTACTCATCCAATTCTAAAAGTTTCATAAAGACAAGATCGCATCTCGGCTAATATCCCGCGTTAGTATACGTATAGGTGAAACCCGACTGCTTTGTCTGTACGTGAGCTCACCACTGCGCGAGTTTAGGGAATCGCCTTTCTTTGCGTGCGGAGCTACGCCTAAGGACATCAAGGTAAGCCGTCTTGCGATCCTATTCTAAATTCCTTCTTAATTCCAAATTTTTTACATTTTTAACATCACTCAAAGTTAGCTAAAACATATTTTTTTTGTAGTCGATTGCCAAATAAATAGGAATAGTAAGTACATTTCGATGCAAGTGCAAAAAAAAAAATTTTCGACGAGGGTGAAAGTTGGAGCCCGAGTGAAACGAGGGCGACAATCACCCGAGTTAAAAAGAAGTTTTTACACGTGTATCGTACGACTTTTTTCATAACTAGTGCCTTAAAAAGAGAAATTTACGCATAAGTTTACTTTTCCGGACTAGTTAGGAAAAAACAGCAAAATAAAATAATCATCCCCACTTTACTACCAGGGGGTTAAGAGTTATTATAAAGTTTAATCTAGTAATTGGAGTTCGAGGCCAACGAAACTACGACAGATGCGTTATTGTCAAATCCGTCAATGTTTCTTATGTCATTGTCAAATAAAGTTTTCAGGTTTCCACAACCTTTTTGTTATTTAATTTATTTATTTAAAATAATTTCTAATAAAAACATTATGTACCTGTGTAAAGTTTTGTACGCCTTTTTGTTTAATATGGCTGTCACATCTATGATTTTCTTAAAAACACGTAAAAACATAAAAACTTTTCTTTTCTCTTAACTAACATTGATATGACAAAATTTTCTTGTAAAGAACTTAAAATGATAAGAGCCAACGTTTCAAAGCCTATTTTAAAAAGAAGTTGAACTACCAGTGAACACATACGCCAGCGTGCCATATTTGTTAAGACAGTAGGTATGGTTAAATTACTAAGCAATATAAGTACTATACTATTACTAAGCATTTTTAACCCGTAATATGGTGTTATAAAGGCTTCTCGGCTTTTATGGGAGAGTACTCGATTTTTACCCAGGACTCAGGAGGATAAGTGATGAAGAAGACAAATAAAAAATAAAATCCAAAAAATGCTTTCATTATAAATTTCCAAATTTTTTTCCCATAATTTTAACCCATAATAAATAAGGCACCCCTGCCTTATTACGGGTTAAAACTGCTTAGTAATAGTATAGTATAGTACTTATACTGCTTAGTAATTTAACCATACCTACCTTTTAATTTATATTTAGTTAAATTGCTGTACCAAATGTTATTAACTCCTGAGATGATACCAGCGCAAGACCATTTATTAAAATATCTTATATATACGTGAAAATAAGTAAATAATATTGTTTCTGTAAATTAAAGAATTAAAATTACCAATAAATAACAATCTCAACGTCTGTTTTTAGAAAATAAGGATTTACTATTGTAAGAACATTTCATTGTTGTGGCAATATTTTCGTAGATTCTTTGGCCTCGAACTCCAGTTACTAGATTAGTAAATCGACAAAGTGGGACGCTACCTATAGAAAACCACTAAACTTTACTTACATAAAAAAGTAGTTAGAATTTGATATTTACATACTTTTTATTCTTGATAAATGTGATTATTTAGTTATCTTATGCGAATACATTTATAAATACAACTTTTATGATAAATCTGCGTGTCGTGCCTTGATTACAAAAAATAAACCGATATTCATGATTGACATATTTTCCTTGTTTTTTATGTTCAAACCTCCGTAAAATTCAAAGTACTAAAGTTATATACAAGATTTAAACTTATTTAAAATCCTAAAAGTACGTCAATTTATTTGATACTAACTATTCCATAACTTCAAAGTATCAGTGTGATTTTTGCCGTCCCAAACTTTAAGCAACGTTTTCTCAATAGTTGCTTTTTCACTTCTGCATCTTTGAGGAATTTTTAAAAAATAATTATAGCACTTGGAGACATACATCTTACACCAAAAGATAGCGTACGATTGTAGTATTTGGAACTACTCATAACTCCATATCACAGAAATTAATATACACTAGAAGAAGCAAATATATCTACTTCGCGTGACCGAACTCAGTGCCAGCCACTGAGATGGCCATTTCTAATGACAGTCCACATACGTCAGCTGTTGCAGCCGCACGCAAGAAAAAAGAATACAAAATGCCTCATTGCATGATAATTAACTGCACCAGCCCAAATATTTCCAGCGCACAAAAACAAAAACATATTTCCCATCAAACGTAAGTAGTGATGTGCTGTGGGAATATTCCCGGGAATGGGAATATTCCCATTGGGAATAATCCCGGGAATATTCCCTTGTTCCCGGGAATGTTCCCTAAACTGGGGAATATTGCAATACAGATTAGGCAATCAAAAAATAAATTAAGTTCGTTAATTATGAGGCAAAATGACTGTCACAAAAAACTCATTTTTTTTTCTTACTAGATATACATAATATATGCGTTACATAGATACTTAAATTGAGCATTTGTTTGGATCACAAAGTCGTGGCTTCTTTTGGCTATGCATTTTGTGTTTTGCGGATATTACATTTCTATCTCTTTCTTTCAATACATAGGTTATCTCCCTTCCTCTAAAAGGTTAAACCGCGCGTGGTGCTTTCGTCCAGTCTTCTACCGTATCTAGTGCTATTAATACGTGATTAGATGTGCTTGAGTCATGAGGCCTAAAAGTAAAGTGTTTGAACATTTCACTACTCATACAGTGAACAATAAAGTGACGTATTTTTGCAAGTACTGTAATTTTGTCTATTTATCCAAAAATGCAACAAAATTCGCCTGTCATTTAGGTAAATGCCCCAAAGCAACTTGTGATGTTCAGTGTGTTTTTAAAAACCGAAAAAAATGATTCCATCAATGCCTTAAGTAAATTATCGGCATCACTGGCATCAGCACATGGTGAATCTAGTTGTTCTTCAGCTGCTTCACTTCACACTGAATATCAAGAGTCAAGCCGAGACTCTACTATGACGTCTGTGACTGATATCACAGATAATTCGAGTACATCGATGAGCAGCATGAGCACTGCAGAAACAGTAAAAACAGTTGTCTTTTTTTATTTTACTAGCAAAGATGGAAATATTCCCGGGAACATTGGGAATAAACTTCGGGAACAATGGGAATAAACCCAGGGAAAATTGGGAATAAACCCAGGAACATTGGGAATTTACTTTCATAGTCGAGTTTCAGTGCTTAATGTCTCAGTAAATATTTCAATGCATAACGCTTTAATGTAATCTTCGATCATACAATTTGTAAATCTACTCACTTTCAAAATTCCTCAATGTTGCCTATGTGAGGGAATATTCCCGGGAATATTCCCGGGTTTATTCCCGCCTGGGGAATATTCCCGGGAACGGCACATCACTAAACGTAAGTAATTTTTAAATAATATTGTGCGTTAATCAATTTTTAATTATTTTTTCCGTATTTTTATTTATACGTCCAAGGATGTACCTAAGTAACTATAGAATTACGTTACAAACCGGCGTTTACATTGCATTGCTGCGTTTGCTTTAAGCGTTTGATCGACCATGTGTGTTAAAGACATGAACATGATGAATATGAGACTAGCGATATTCTCGCGTATCGCTTCGACTTCGTAGTACAGCCCATTTCTCATTCGTCCGTCAAATTTAGCGACTAGTGTTGTTCGTTCTGCAATAAATATAATAGTGAGCGAGCGAGCCCACATATATAAAATCTATGTGTACGAGAGAGACGGCTGCATTGTTGCTAGTGGAGGGGCATTGGTGTCTTTGTATCGTTTAGGTTTTCCCATCACTAAATGCCGACCGTGACGTCTCAGTGATAGCTAAAAAGTCCCCCGCATAGCAACTTTTTTACCATTCACTAAAAACGTAAACACTGGATTTACAATCAACTACAAACGATTCTGAACACGACTCGATCATTAAAAGATAAAATTTCGCAACCTCCTCCTCCTCCTGTACTAAGGTTTTTCACTCCGCTTCGTAACTTTTTTCTCATTCAACTACAAACGAAAACAAAGGAAATACAATCAACTACAAACGATTTTTAACACAATTACATTGTTAAAAGTTAACATTTCTCAAATCCTGTGCTGATGTTTTGCACCCTCTTCGTGACTTTTCTATGCAACTACAAACGAAACTAAAGGAACTACAATCAACTACAAACGATTCTGAACACGATTCAATCATTGAATGTCAACGCATTCAATCATTAAAAGCTACTATTTCGAAGATCGGGTGCTGAGATTATGTACCTTTTTGAATAACTTTGTAATGTTATTGTTGGATGTAATTTGTTACTACAAACGAAGTAAACGGCACTACAATAAAGGTTTAATGATTTTGAGCTAAATCATCATCATCATCAGCCTATGATAGTCCACTGCTGGACGTAGGTCTCTCCTACTAACTATGCGTAAAAACGAATTAGGAGGTAAACGCTCATAATCGCCACGCTGGCCAAGCGGATTGGCGATCGCAGTAATGTGTCCACTATAATGACGCTGCTGCCCATCATCAATCTTTTATCAAATAGTGGTCAGTGACACTTCAGTCCTTTAGTCGACCCTTACGACACCCGCAGGAGGAGTTGGAGTGGTGACAAATGTATTCTTACTGTCGTCACCACACGGCTGAAGCCTGAGCTGAGCTGAGCCGAGCTAAATAGTGCCTAGTAATGTCGAACTATTCCCGTTTTTATACGATTTAGAAGAGTTTTTAAAAAAAGACATCAACGCGCTCAGCAATAATTTATTTGTTTATTTTTTATTTTTTGTCATTTGTTGGCTACTACAAACGAAAATAACGGAACTAAAAACGATACTGATTACGATACAATCAATAAAAGTTAGAATTTTGAAAGTCGGGTGCTGAGGTTTTTTCCCCTTACGTAACTTTTTTTCTAACTAACTACATACAAAATCAGTTTCACTACAATCAACTACAAACGAAAGGCTTCCCGAAAAATAATTAAAATAAAAAAAATTACAAGGTCGGGTGCCCAGTTTACAAGAGGCCGCTCCAGAAGAAAAATAAAATGTCCCCCCTATGATCCTTAGGTCCAAAATAAGTAAAAAATTATGAATACTTTGAAGTAAAACTTAATTACGAATATAATCGGCCGTTTTTGAATAACTACGGAACCCTGTATGACCCCGGGTCGGGTCATTGGCTCGACATGCTCTTGGCCGGTTTTTTTAATTTAAAATTTGGTGATTATGAAATTAAATACTTTATTAACTAATTTATTTAATATAGATTGCCACATGTGGTATTTTTATTAAAATTTTAAATACGTAATATAAACGACATCTGGTATTTTTTGTACCTGTTTAAATGATAAAATTGATAAAGATATCTCTATGTTCTCCCTCAGATAAAATTTTGAAAAAAATACATGTTGTAGTTTATTAGTGGGTGTACTATTGGTGAAAAAACTAGAGCGGTCTCTAACCCGTAAAGGTGCGTTCAAACCAAAAGAGCATTCGCTGTTCTATCCCCCGTTCAACGATATCAACCAATCACGTTTTGTGTAACGATCGAATTTCGTAGGGTTAGAATAGCGAATGTTTGTTTAGTCTTTTAAGGTGCGGTTAAACTAAAAGAGCATTCGCTGTTCTAGCGCCCGTTCTAAGAAATCAACCACAATCACGTTTTGTGTACCGATCGTATTTGGGCATTCTCGCGAGAAGAGATCCAAAAACTTATTTTTCTGAAACAGGTAAATTTTATGTTTTTCCTGCTCAGAATCACGAGCTCTTTCGATCCTACTAGAAGAAAAAAAGTGTCCCAACTTTTTGTTTCTATTATCTACAGGAATATCATAATTTCCCTGTTATGTATTCAGAAGCGGTAATGTAATGACCTATATTAAGAGACCAGTGTCTGTGGCTGTATCATAATGTTAACATTAAAGTACAGGCAGAGTACAGTGCATCATAATGTTGACATTAAAGTATCGTCGTCATGATATTAATTTTAACATTATGAAGTCAACTTCTTTTTGTTGTTTTTTTTTTTCAATAAATATTTATTGTAGGATATCCTTACTCAAATTGAGTGATTTCAACTGATTTGAATTTTTATATTTAGAGGTAATTACTTAGTGGATATCAATGAAAATAAAGGTAAATTGTCATTCTAAACTAATGATATGGATGTAGATAAAGTTATGTATGTGACTGTACATAATTAGGCATTAAACACTCGTGTGATCTTATTATGAAACTCGCCTACGGCTCGTTTCATAAAACCACACTCATGTTTAATGCCTCTTATTATGCGCCAGCCACATAAATAACTATTACGTAACCGTTTTTCAAACACTTTGTACTAGGGCTACCGGTATCCGTGTTACCCGCAGACACGTGTACACGAATCCTTAGCACCGGCGGTACTAAGAACCCGAACGACACGAAACGCCAAGAAACGTTTCCAACTTAGAAACGTTTCCAAGCGCGGGTCCGCGTATCTACTTAGAAACTTTTCCAAGCTTGAGTCTTGCGGATCCATTACAATTGAATATTCGAAAAACCTATGTTTTTATTAGTAAAAAGTCTGAAACAAAAAAATACCTACCGAAAAATTCGCAGTTTTTTACGAATTACGCAGCTAGAAATTTTCTTTGTTGCAGGTTAAATGCGGTTCAATACTTTGTTCAAATATAAAATCGTACCTATATTTTAGATTGCCACTGCCACTACACATTGAGGGCGGATCAGACACAGGTACTCGGGTATCCGTGTCTTAATTACACGGTTCCTAATTAAACGTTTCCAACGGGTAAGAAACCCGTTTCCCGGTAGCAAAGAAACGGGTACACGGAAACGGGTACACGAAACCCGGACACGACCGAGAGCCCTACTTTGTACAGCGGTTACAAAGTGGAGAGCATGTAAAATGTATGAAAAATGTGGGACCATTTTTTTCTTGTACTTTTTTTCTCCTAGATTGAAAGAACTCGTTATTCTGAGTAGGAAAAACATTAAATTTACCTACCTAAAAAAAATTTTTTTTTTTGATCTCTTCTCGCGAAAATGCCCTTTTCGTAGAGTGGGAGGTTAGAACAGCGAATGCTCTTTTAGTTTAACCGCACTTTTAAGTAATTACAAAAAAAAATCTAAAAAGTTTTGTCAGCTTTTTCTTTTGCTATGACATAATGAGAATATTATTATGTCATATAATCATCTTGACTCAATATACAACATAATGTGAATTATACTAAAATCGGTTGACTAGAAAAAAAGGGAGCAAAGAACAATGTATTTTCGTTTTTTTTTTTACAAAAACTATAAAGTTTAGGGTACTCAAATTTTGCACATTAATTACTGGTCTGCCGTGCAATTCCTAAACCACAGTAACTGACAAAAGTCGATTTTGAGATAATAGCAAAAAACAGTTTTAAAGTAACATATTTTCCAAGTAGTAACCAAACGAAGGAAATTCAAAGGAAAAAAAACTCGTGTATAAGCGAATTTTGGCATAGTTGTAGGGAATGGTGTTTTAAACCACATACTAAAAGTACTGGTGGTTAGGGGTGGAGCTAACGGTGGGAGAGGGGTGTAAAGATTCTTATTGTTAATTTTTCGTAAATAACTCGTAAACCGTGGCTTATAGCAAAAAACGTTCTAGTACATAAGTAATCTACATAAAATTCTCTACAAAAAAGATATATCGCAGCTTTAAAAATAAACCGTCATAACTCAAAAAACGTGAATTTTGGGAAATCGAGTTTAAAGTTTGAGAAATTGGTCAATCTATTGTATTTGTTACTACATTGTGTTAATGTGTTAAAGTATTATATTAATTGCGTTGTTCATAGTGTCTACTTGGATATTACGTTCCTAAAACAAAATCAGTGTGATAAATATAATAAATTGAGCTTAGAAAAAACCCCTGCCGAAATATGCCGTTTTATGATAAAATATGATTAATATAATGGCATAAATCAAAAAAATCGACGGTTGTTACTGCTAAAACGATATAATCTGAAATGAACCATTTAGTTCCAATAAATATTTTGTCATAAAACGCATTAACTTCGAATTTACCTTTTTTTTAATACAAACTCTAAAATAACTTAAACTAATTTTTAATACAGTAAGGCGATATATCGAAATGTCTCTCATCATGAGCATCCTTCCTATTCATGTATCGGATCATAATTGAAGTTAGCCTCTTTAGCACAACTTGAATCGCGTGATTTGAACGTAGTAACTCATGCCATCTCTCTCATTAACGCTATTTTGACGGGTCTGAGAAAGAGACCGGGTAAAGCTATGGAAAATATTGCGTTTTAGTACATTAACTCAATTTTTGACAATTTTGAGTTATGACGGTTTATTATTAAAGCTGCGATATGCATGTTTCCTCTGGGATCAATATGTCATAAAATAAGAAAGCAAGAAGATATAAGAAAAGAATTGAGCATTAAAATCTTTTGGAATGCTCGCGAGCATTCTGTATGTGCCATACCTATTTAAACAAATGTGTTTATTTCTATTGTGTCCATCTTCTTGCTTTTTTATCTCATGACATATTGATCCCAGAGGAAACATGCATATATTTTTTTGTAGAGAATTTTATGTAGATTACTTATGTACAAGACCGTTTTTTGCTATAAGCCACGGTTTACGAGTTATTTACGAAAAATTAAAAATAAGGACCTTTACACCCCCCTCCCCCCGTTAGCTCCACCCCTAACCATCAGTACTTTTAGTACGTGGTTTAAAACACCATTCCCTACAACTATGCCAAAATTCGCTTACGAGTTATTTCCCCCGATAGGCAACTTTTGGTCTTCGTTAGGTGGGCTAAAGATTTGATAGTTATTGAGATTTTTTTTGTCCAATGAAGTATTTAAATCATACAATATGATAAATTAAAAAATACGTGTTTCTGCATTTTCTAAAATTAAATATGTTTTTTTCGAAATTCTGTGTTTGTGCTGCGCTTTTAAAAACAGGGAAAAATATAACAATTACTAAATAAGACACAGTAAAATGACCACTTACTGCACAAATTTTGCGTGCTTTATAGAGATAGGCGGCAATTTACAGGTTAAACTGCAGTAAAAGGGACTAGTGTACTGTAATTTAACTGGTATTTTGATTGAATTTTCGTGCTACAAACTTCATTCACAGCAGTAAAATATAGTTTTTTAAAATAAAGTAATTAAAATATAACAAAATTTTGTAACAGCATTACATGATTTTATTATTAAGAAATTCAAACACGCTTATCAAGTTTCATGCCAATGTGAGACACAGAAGGAAGTAAAAAACGATTTAAAAGTTACTTGGAAAACGCAGTTTATTTAGGGATTTGTCGTCAATAATACAAAAATTAGACAAAAATTAAGGTTCATTGCCACATTTTCTTAAGCAATTAAATAACAATCAACTTTAGGTACCAGTATCGGTTGTAATCATAGCAAATGGCACATTATATTTAGCCTTACTTTGATTTCAATGAGTATGGTCACGACTGATTATGGCGTAGCGCTTCTACGATTAATTTAAATAATTATAATTTCTTACGTGTTCGTGTCAGTTATAAATCAAAAAATCTTTCGTATACTGTATATTATAATACAAAACCCTATAAAATAATAAATTGTCATTAATTATGACCTATTACTACAATACTACTCCGCTCCTGGAGAATATTTATGTATGACACGTTATAGGTTTTGTTGTTTTTTTTTTTTTTTGAGAAAACTAGGAAACTAATTTGCTTCGTTAAAGCACTCTGTTAATAAGATAAATAAATGAAACCCTCCCCTCCCCTCTTTAGTCATAATTCTAGAACCGCCGGCCGGTTAGTGGAGGCCTTTAATAAGGCCATGACAGACAGTGTTAAACAAACATCTTGACAGGATATTACGTCATAGGGGATGATTATTTAGAAATATATATATGTAATGTTCTTTTTTGTTCGGTAAATGTTTTTTTTTTTTATTTCTAGAGTAAACTGTTTTGATGTTAATTAACGTCCCTTAAATATCCGTGACTCATTTAATAACACCGTATATATTTTATGTAGCAATTCACTAAAGAAATGATTAAGAATTTACTTTTATATTTTATGTTTAGCTTTGAATTTAAACAAACATAAAAAAAATTTGTTAAATGCATTTGGACTTACCGTATAAGAAACTTAAACCAAAAAGTATGTAGCAATCTTATCGAATCCCAAAACAGGTAAATACAAATTTCTAAATACTCGATTATTGACCGGTATTGGCGGTATTCGTGTAATTCATATGTATAATCTACTTCATACGTTACGGCGAGGTACCGCAATCAAGAACAAATGTACCAATATTATGACATAACGATGATATTTGTTGGCAAGGCAATGCTTAATAAGATGCTACCGCCGCCTACGAACCATAACTCGCATAGCAAAATTAAATGTGTACAAACTAAAGAGAAGTCGTTTTTTTTGTGTTTTTAGTACCCAATAATTAGGTAATAACAACTTTATGTGTTTAACTATAATAAGTTTTTATTTGGTTATCAACAGACGACACCTTGGTTGTTTTAAATTATTTTACTACCTTAAACAGGATGTTCTAACGATATCACTATAAGCCCTCTTCAAGGAACATCGGAGATGGAACTACTCGTAACTCGAATTTGCCACTTAAAATGAACGTCTAAATGCAGTTAAAATAGTCAAATAACATAAAAATACTGCCTAAACTGCAGCTCCTTGGGGTGCTACTAGGGCTGCCAACCAAAGATCACAGATATGCGGTACATTCCCGAATAAATTGCGGGACTTGGCTATGATATGGTGCTGCCTGATGATATGGTGCTGCTAAGCCCTTCAATTAGAGCATTACAGAGACTTATATTTATATGTCAAAAATACGCTGAGAATCATGGGCTTAAATATAATGTTAAAAAGAGTGAGGTAATGGTTTTTAAACCAAAATCCAAGACCTACATCGATCTGCCTGACATATCATTATATAACACACCTCTACCCAGAGTAGAAAAATTTAAATATTTAGGTCATTGGGTGACGGAAGACCTCAGCGATAATATTGACATAGAAAGAGAGCGTAGGGCGCTGGCCGTTCGTTGCAATATGCTATGCCGCAGGTTTGCTCGTTGTACAGTTCCAGTAAAGGTAACGTTATTCAAAGCATACTGCCAAACTTTTTACACTTGCAGCCTGTGGGGTAGCTTTACGCAGCGAGCGTACAGCGACCTACGAGTACAATATAATAATGCCTACAGGATGTTGATGGGTCTGCCTCGCTACTGCAGCGCCTCGGGAATGTTTGCGGAGGCGCAAGTAGATGGGTTCGACGCAATCATGAGAAAGCGATGTGCCTCCTTATTAAACCGTTGGCGAGGCAGTTCCAACAGCATCCTGAAGGCGTTAGTAGATAGGTGGGACTCTCCTCTACTGTAGAGATGGACTAAGCTTCACACTTCTTAGATATAGTATTATTTTATTAATTAGTATTATTTATTTTTAAATATGTAGTAGTTAGTTATATGGACTACGTCCTAAATAAAAGTTGTTATTATTATTATTATAAAATGCGGGACGCATGAGAAAGTTTATTAAATGATAATAATCGGCCAAGTGCGAGTCAGAGTCGTGCACAAAGGGTTCCGTAACAGCAAATATAAAAAAAACGGACTCCTTACGGGTTTTCCCGTGTAGTTGTATACGTAAGGAACTATTTTCTGTAATTTTTGCTAATTATTAAGCATTGTAGATTCAGAGAATGTGGGGTTATTTCCGCCTATTATTATTTAAATAACGAAGTTTAGAATCAAAGTGACATAATCCAAAATTTTCGAATTAGGAATGTTAAGCTTTCAGGTGTTTTTTAATTAAGTACATAATTATAATTCCAAAATTTTTGAATTAGGTCATTTCATTCTAAAGGTGCGACTTGTTACTATAGTATACTTCAATGTTATTTACATGTCTCACATTAATAAAATAAAAATTGGAAATCCTCTCACTAAGCCCTTCATTCGAATGATAGAGTTTGCAAAATATTTTTTATTTCACAATTTCCTAAAGTAGACCTCATATTCAAAATGTATTCATTTACGTTCCACGTCCATCGTTGGGTCACCAACGTACACATGTGTGTTTACTTTTCTTTAGTGGAATCCAAACTGAGATAAAGCATTCGTTTTTGGGAAATTAGTTTCAAGTACAATATAAACAGAGCTTTTGTATTGCAAAAACGAGCTATTAGATAGAACCCGAACTGCTCCATGGGATGAGTGCAGAGAACTTTTTGTTAAGCTACAAGTTCTGACAGTACTCAGTTTGTAAGTTTTAGTACTGCTAACATCATTTGTTAAAAATATGTATGAAACGGAAAAAACGCATTCTGCAGAATTTTTTTCCGATTTTGCAAGTGGCTAAACACCCTGTTTGATACCAGGGTCGCGTTTTATAAAGTTACATTTTACGATTTCGCTGTTTGCCTCTCTAACGTACGCACATATTGGCTAGAAAGCGACGCAACTAAGAAAATTGTAAATTGTAACTTTATAAAATGCGACCCAGGCACATTAACTACTACTGAGTTTAGCATAATAAAGCGAATACCATATTTACATGAAATCCCTCAAAAAGTTTTTACTGAAAGGCTGTTTTATTATGACATTCAAGATATTTTTACTATCCAGAATTATACATGTTAGTGTGATATTATTTCTTATTTTTATATAGCTTCCAATTTTTTTTTCATAACTGATGACATGATTCAACAATTTTGATGTAACTTAGTGTAACCTCTGATCTGTTTGCTACGTACGCCCTTACGGGTTCACGTATTAATTGTATTGTACCTACCTAACCATAAGCATGATTGCAATAAAGAAATAAAAAGAAATAAATAAAAAAAAACCACCTCAATCGGTCCAGTAGTATCTGAGCAAATCGGCTGTAACAGACGGATAGACAGGCGAAAAGCGATATTATAGGAATATAAGGGATTCGGTTTTTCCTTTTGAGGTATCCTAAATGCATTAAGTTTAACTTTAGAAACATTTATTACAAATAGCATAAAGCTTTTAAGACAATTACATTTAAAAACAATCATTCATTTCAGATCGGTTCAATTTAAATGCACCTAAAGGTGCGGTTAAACTAAAAGAGCATTCGCTGTTCTAACCTCCCACTCTACGAAATACGATCGGTACACAACACGTGATTGGTTGATTTCGTAGAACGGGCGCTAGAACAGTGAATGCTCTTTTAGTTTAACCGCACCTTAATGCACCCATCGCAATCATTCATATTTTGGCAGTATAATATATGTTCAGCACACGGTGCTCGCAGGCTATACTCCCGGACGTCGCGGTAAATTCAAATTGACATGACGCATTCTTAAATTGCTCTCATTTACGTATTCATTTTATTATTTTAGTATTTCCTGAAAAGCGGGACAATCGGCGTCCCGCAGGAACCCTTTGCGGGACGCATACTTTAGGGCCCCAGAAACGGGACGTCCCGCATATAGCGGGACAGTTGGCAGCCCTAGGTGCTACTGTCCTTTAGCTAGTATTATTGCTATTGAAAGTGATACAACATACAGCATAATGTGTACATTAATGAACTTGTTACTGCAGTTTAAATGGCAATACGATACTTATTTGAACAGTAGCGTACCACTTTAAATATCGTTATTTTTATTCCTACTGCATCTTAACTAGTAATTATGCTTATTAATCTATGAAACTGGAAACGCAGTACAACACTTTTAGCATAAAAATTGTATACTGTGTTTTAATTACTTTCTTTATAAACGAGATACTATGAGTTTACATGCTAGAAATCAAGAAAATCTACTAATGTACTGCGTTTTAGTCAGTATCAGCCCAAAAACCGTAGCCGTAGACCATTTTACTGCGTTTTATATTGCATTGTGCGGGAAAAGCTAGTCACTTACTGCTTTTGGGATTTCGAGTTTCCATGTTCCAGTTTTCCAAATTAAAAACCGATCAATTGGGATTATGCGTTTTGATTTGCTGATTATAGATCACCAATAAACCAAAAATCGGAAAATTGGCAGTTACTGTGATTTAGGAATTGCACGGCAGTGGTGTAGAGCCACACCACCCATAAAAATTACAAGCCCAAATTCGTCGGGGGCAGAATCACTTAGTTTATCCTGGGACGCCCTTTAATGTATAGAACTAAAGTTGTGATGATTTGAAACATTTTTTGTCATAAAGATACATTTATTTGACACAAAAGTTAATTTTGTTTTATTCCAGGGAATATTTCCAGCAATATTGGGAATATTCCCGGGAACATTACTCTGTTATCCTGTATGTATGTATGTAAATTCTTCATTGTACACAAAACACAGGTAAAAATACACATATTAACAGTAAATTAGACAGGTACAATGGCGAACCTATCTCTGTAAGGGATCTCTTCCAGTTAACCTTTGAGCAAAGGTTAACTGGTTTTCGTTTGTTATCCTGTTACGCTGTTTAAAATTTAAATTTTGACGTAATTCCAAATAATGGAGTACGTAGGTATAAATAGATAATTTCAATATTCCCCTATATTTCATTTGGGTGGGCATTTTTCCGGGAACGGCACAGTATCACTAATTGGCTGTCACGAAAAGAATTGAAATACAACTGGAAATAAAAATTATATTAATGACGTGTCGTCATCGGGATGTAATAACTTAATTTTTCATCACACTTGCTGTCTAAGCGTGCCATTGCTTGTGCGCGCAGCGGGAGTAATAGAAAAGTGAAATTCCCTAGGGAGTAATAGAAATGTCAGTACATCATTTAATAATATCATGTCTTAAAACTTATTTTTTGGTTGATTGTTATTCATACAGCCAACTATATTTTATTAGGCGACAGACGGACGGACGTTTGGACGGCGGGTTGTTTAATATTCAGAGACGAACAATTTTCGTACAATTATTTAACATTATAAAAATAACAATCAACAGTCCTACTGCGCTATTTTAGGTGGCGTGGCTAGGGACCATACTTTCTGCCCACGCCACTAATTTTGTTCAAAATCTCCAAAACCTTTAACGTACTTTTTTTTAAATGACGTACAAATTATGTACATATCTTGAACATTTGTTTACAATAATCAGGATTCAAATTGAGTCTGTGGCGTGGGCAAGAAGCATCACACTGGTTTTCCTCACATAATGCATTGTAAAATGTTGTATGATACACATGTTGAAATGTAGGCTTTTTTCAGGACGAGTGTCGATGACTGTTTCAAAACCGACACGAGTTAGGACAGTTAGTACTTAGTACTTTCCACACTTGTCATAAATAACCGGGTCGATAACTAAATCATATTTTATTTTATTTGAAATAACTACCTAAATAATCCTTCATTGTTGTTTTGAATTTATCTAGATGAATTAATAATGCATGTCTAAATAAATTATTTGACATATGAAACAAGAGATTAATCATCAGTATAACGGGTTGGCTTAAACTAATGAGATATATTTTAAAACATATAAATAAAGGCAAAAGCTTTGGTTTAATTATGGAATTTTTAATCATAAACTAGAGTATATTAGACATTATATAAAAGGGCGAATATACAAAAATCGGGCAACTTTTCGTGATATTTTGTTTATGGTAGTTTTTATGTCGAATTTATATGTATTCGGGTATATAACATAGCTAATATAATGAATATATTGCTCGTGATCGGGCCAGTCACTTTTTTAAGTGAAAACGGAAATATTTCAATTTTTCTGAATTCGACAGCCAGAGGACTGACGAGGGTGACAAAGTACTGATAAATCACACAACTTTGTAAGATACACAAAATATTTATTAACATTTTAGAAGAAATCTCTATAAATTTCTATCAAACTATAAATGGCACATATTTTGAGTCTTACTCTTCATCTTAACTTTACTTAAGTAGCAATTAACATAACAATTACCTATGTAATAACTTTCTTCATCATTGACCTTTAAAGCAGCTTTTTATTAACTTGAGTGAACTTTACTACTTGAGGTAGTTTAAACTTAACAATATACAATCTTTTAAGAAATAATCAACAATTAATTAAAACAAAAATATGACTATTCCTCCTTAAAGGTACCTGTACTCAATTTACGTACCAAGTAATACTATATCAGTCTTAAAAACAGCCTTTTGACATTTCTAATATCGTTATGTTGCTTAAAGTAACAATTTATGCCTTATAGCACGTAATAAAAATGAGATCTATTTGTCAACAGAAAATAAAAATAATGCTTCTAAATAGTTTAACACTAAAATAATCATTTTTCAAATACATCAATCGGCTCTTTAAATTGGTAAAACACTCTTTTACCTCTTGTTATGATATCTGGTACAGGTATTTTTTTTACTACTTGATCCATTGAAATATCTGCCACATCCTTTTCATTCAATTTAAATAGAGTGCCATTCTGCTTACAAATGTTTAGGAACGTTACTCTCAAATCACCTTCTTCATCATCTACAGAGGAGCAGATTGCTGCATAACGATATTCTGTATTCTTTGTATTATATTTTACTAATACATAATCACCACTCTTAAACATACTTTGTTGTAGTGAACAACCACTAACACCTGGTGTTGATAGACTGCTATCTACTTTGAAACGGTTATCATCTCTCACGTAATTAGATAGTGGTATATCATCATCTTCAGAGTCTGTAAATACGGTAGAAGCATGCATACGTGTACTATGTTCAGCCACCACCTCTGTCTGATAATTAATAGATCCTAACTTGAAATGATCGCATGCGTCAGCGTCGCAGAAACAACTTAGTGACTTCATCGTAAGATGATTGGGAATGTAAGCAGAGCCGGTCACCTGATGCACCAAGAGCGTCCCCTTGAAGGCAATCATTTCAGGCAACTTGTCGTTAATCGAGGTGTTCATCTGCTCGATATCACAGCTTTCAATGACCGTCACTTTTATACCTGAACATCTCTCACGTATAACAGAAGCAAACTCCGTCAAATTACTTATATCCCCTCCTGTAGCAATCACTTGATCAGCTGTTCGCTTGCATGTGGCTCCTACTCCATCGGGTGCCCCTTTCCCATGTCCAGCTTCATGGAAATTCCAGGAATATTGCACAATATTCGGGTACATGTCTTGCAGCTTACAGCCCAACACATAAAACATAGATTTGTTCCTATATTGCGTTACAGGACCATCGCTGAGAAAGTGAATCTTTTGAATGTTTGATGGCAGTGATGTCAGCACAGGTTTTAAATGGGCCCAAATTGCTCCGGCGTTATGAGACAAATTAGCAGACATAGTGCAGTGTGAAGTCGTAGAGTCTCTTAAGTAAACAACCACAGTATGCAATGAAATTTGGGTCCGCGAACCACCAAAATGGAAGCTTTGTATTTCCTGGTTGTATTTCGTACTAAAGTTTTCTGAAAAATCCATATGGATCACGGTTTCGTCTTCAGACAACGATTCTTTCAGGTTTTTAATGACATTATACTGATGTACAATGTTAAAAGAATGCCGGAAAAATTTAACCATGTCATTTTCAATTTTTTTTATAATATCGGCAGGAAAGATTTCCTGGGTTTCTTTTTTACACTTCATTACAAACCGTTCCTTCTTAGTTTTCAAATCATATATGGGCTCTTTTTTACTCAACCACTGTTGCATTGTGATCGATTTTGAGTTATCAAATTCTGCATATCTCAAAGTTTTAAGGGAACACTCATTGCATGTTCTTTCGAGACATTTTTCCGAATATCGGTCGCAACAAAGCATGTTCAACATACTTTGATGATTATTTACTGTTGTCAGAATACCTGCCTTTTTCAGAGAAGCAAGTTGAAGGTCCATATTTTCGTGTACTATGCAAGCACAAGTATCACGGTTTGATAGTTTAGGAGGAACTACCCAAAAAGGTCGGAGCCGTGTAAATAGGGAATAGCTCATTTGAAATGGAATTGTTTTTAAGAACTTCCCATGAAGATTTTTCATACTGTCCTGTAGATATCTTTTCTGTTTTTTCATTTGTTTACGTGTTATAAACTCTTTCTTGCCTGCTGCTTGACGGCTGTTACAATCATCCTCTAAAAATTGCTGAACTAGTGTTTGCACAGTACTTTTGACTTTAGTATTTTTTTTCTTCTGCTTAGCTCCTTTTTTTTTAAAAGTCACTGCTTTGTTTGGTAGTCTCCATAATTTGTATTTGTCTACCACGCTTCCGGCTATAGTTTGTTTGAATTTTCTTTTATCTTCATGACTCTTTATTTTGGTGTAGTTTTCCTCTAATTGAATTTTGATAACTTCTCCAAAAAGCGCTTTTTTCACTAACTCCGTCTTTTTAGTTATATCTTCGCTCAATTCTTCAATTCTGGTTTTCGGACTTTTTTCCACGGATTTCACAACTTTTTTCAATTGCCTTTTGACCCTTCTATATTTTTGACGCTGACTGTTCAGTTTAGTCTTTAACTTTGAAACTTTTGCTTTCATCTTGATTAATTGCTTATTTCTGATCTTTCTCTGTCTTTCACTTCTCCTTTTTGCTTCTATTGCTCTTTGATCTTGGTTCACAATTAGTCGTGGTGGAGGTTCACAAACGATGGGTCCTATTAGGTTACCAACTATTGGTTGTGCTTCATCATCAGTAGTTGATGGAGTATTTTCGCGTACAAAATTGTAAGTAGTATTTTTCAAGAGTTGTTTTTTCTGCCTGTACTTTGATGAATATTTTTTTCCATTCTTTTCTAGTTAATCGTTGCTCCCGAGGCGTCATATCTTTAATATTTTTTCTTTGTCCTTTTTCTTTCTTTTTTAAATATTGCAGTCTTTGTTTCTCTTTGTATTCAGCTAATTGAATTGGGTCGCTTTTAATTCTAGCTAAGCGAGCCTTTTCGGCGTCTCTTTTCTTTTTTAGTATATCTTCTCTATCCTTACACGTGTTTTGTTTTTTTCTAGGCGCCATGATGTTTTAAACTGCAATGAGTAAAAAAAAATGCTAAGACACGCTTGGAAAATCAGTACCCTGGAAGCACGTCAGTCCTTTGGCACAATATCAGACAGCGGACTGACGCCAACGGACTGACGTAATCAACATGAATTTGAGGTTATCTTCAGGACTAACGTTTGTTTTGGTATTTTCGAATATCAAAAAGCTACATTTTAAAAAACTAAAGATAACTACGTATAAATTAATACATACAACAGATTTACAAAGAAAAAACAACTCACCATAGGACTGAAATTTTGTCTGGATCGACACGTGTTCACAGGGCAAACACACCTCTAGCACTGGCATCAAAATGGCGGCCGAAAAATGGCGTGGT